>JASAND010032012.1:0-13931 GCA_030248195.1 Trissonchulus latispiculum | reverse complement strand
CTGCAACTTGTTTATCAAATTAATTTTAGACAATTTAATTTCTATTTAAGGTGCTGGTTTCCTTTCGGGTATTTTTGACTCATACGACTTTAATGCTTTACGTAAATGGCTAAAACTTACGAAATATCATATTTCCGTGCTCTTTAACATTCTCGGACCAGTCCCGTATTTTTAAGCCAAAAGATAAGAAAGTTTTGGTTTTTGGCCGTAACCTCCCAGTAGGTAGACAAGATACGGGATTGGTTGTGATGGCTGGAAAGAGGACACGAAAATGTACATTTTTGCTCTTACAACCTTTGAGCTGTCTCCAGTGGTTTAGTCAGCATAAGCAAAAAACTGTTTTGAGGGTCAAAAAATGGTCATTTTGAGGAAATCAGTTTTTTCAAAATTATTGCCACATGTTAAGGGCAAAGTTGGCTTATTTATACTCAATCGATACAGCGCCCAAATGCACATTTTATGAATGCCTATTAGGCTGGCTTTAATGTTTTAAGCTAGAGATTTGGCCGAAAAACCATTTTGGCAAAACTGCGACTATTTTGTTTCGAACATCGATTTCTCAAAAACTACTCGACGGATTCCGGAGATTTTTTCCAAAATCGAAATTCGCACTCCTGCGGAGGGACGTTTTCCTTGGTTTGGGCTAAAACGTATCGACTAGCATGAAAACTCAATGTAAAATTACGAAATTTCGTGTTTCCGTGCATTGGGCCGATTTTCTCGGCAGCTAAGACCAGCTGAGCCAAATCCAGAAAAACGTCCCTCGGCCCATATGTCCTTCATATAGTGACACAAAAAGAAGTTTTGACCGATTCTTCAGTTTTGAGAAATCGATGTTCAAACATTTTCGGTCTGTATTCAGCCGGTCAGATGTCAGTATGTCAGAAAATTTTTGCCAATTTTTTGCTAATTTTGCTAGTTTCGTAAGCTCATGTAGATGTAGAGATGATAAGCTTTAAAACGATGTATGAAGCTCTTTCCAACTCCCATAACTGCGAAAGTTATGGCGTTGCAAAAAATCACCACAAAAGCACAGCGCAAAAGGAAACCACCACCTTAAAATTAATGAAATGAAAATAAACACGAAATTGTAGAAAGTAAAATTTAATCTAATTGTAACTAAGTTAAAAAATGTTGTCAAACTGCTTACAAACAGCGAAAATTAGGGGTCGACTAAGTCACCAGCGGTACTTACCGAGGGTTGCTCTAAAATATCCTTGACCCCACAGACAAGAGTTGCTAAGTACTGCTGTCGTTCTGTATTATTGAAAATGGTTCTACGAACAGATGCTAGCTGCACCAAACAGGATAAAGCCTAAAAATAAAAAACTTAAAATATTATAAATTTGAACGGTCCAGGAAGTCAAAAGAAACAGCAAGACGTTATTATCGCATTGACATTATTATCCGGCATTAGGTTTGGATGTTTTGGTGTTCAACTTTGTATTCTGGCACTGGCAGGTTAATTACTTTATGAAAAACGGGACTAACCAAAGCGGAGAGGTCAGGTACAGGTAAGGCTCGAAAAGCAGAAAAGAAAACAGTCAGCACCGATGAATCCACGAACGCTAAAACGGAACATTATTAGACTGGAAACATCCATGTCCAAGTAATTAACCTAATTTATACAAAAGGAATAGCTGAAACTCGAATAATGACCGACTTATGTTCAAAGAAATTTATGTGCAATTTATTCGATCCGAAAACTGCAACACCGTGATCTACACGGCGCCCGCCCACTTTAACTTAATGTGTCATTTAACAGTTACGCAAAAAACCAAAAATAAAAACATCAATAAGGTAATATGTAAACTCTAGGAAATTGCAGAGGTCCTAAATTCAAACAAAGGCAACGCTTCGAATATATACATACTTTAGCAATTCAGACAATATTTGGTCATACTGTACTACAGCATAAGTTGTAAAAATTACAACAAACCAGCACGCCACGCTGTAGGAATTTGAATGCTAACATTTTCATCAGATGTGTCATCTGTCATTGAGCCAATGAAATCAAAGGATAAACAGCTGTTAGACAATTGCAGCAAATTATTCAGCATAGCAAGCTGAAATTACAAAAACTGAAATAATTCTTAGAAAAACTGAAATCTGAAGAGTCCTGTAATCGTAAAGGCAACAAAGCAACGTATAAATTCAATATCAAGTTAATTCATACTCTAATAAATTGCAACATATGACCCGAACTTTAAATTTTAAAGCCTTAATCTTATTCTACGGCAGCGGGCAAACGACACATCTCATGTACAAACCCCATTAAAATTTCCGATTCCAGATAGCATTTTGAGAAGCATTTTGGTTCAAACCTCTTGTATGTTGCGGTGTAACAGCCCAAAACATGGCTCTATAATGGATCTGCATTAGACTGAACGTGTTTATTTATTTTTCAAAATTCTGTTGATCATTTATGTCGTACATACGAATCAGATTTCATTTAATTAATTTTTAGGGATCTATAGAAAGCTGCCCGTTGGCAATCCAACTGCTGTTTCATCTGGTGTCAGAAATGTCTCAGGTTTGTAAAATTAAGAATTAACTGGTATATGCCAGTGTGGCTTGAAAGAAATGGACAGAACGAAGTGAACTGCGACACCTCAAGTTTACTGTACATATGCAAGCTGATGTTCCCCGAAACACCATGGCACCTACTATTTCCGGAAGCACTATAGTACACCTACTGTATTCTCGGAACGCTATGACACACTACTCTCACATACGTAATGCTTTCCCCACATGGCTCTGAGTCAGAGCGCAGAGTGGCATGCCGTATAATGCGTATGCACAGTATAATGTCTTAGCGACAAGATGTGTGAAGGACAATTTTGTAATGAAAAGCTTTACGTGCTATTTATATGAAGGTCAAATTTCGACAAATTATATTATGACATACGCCAATATGAGCCTCGTTATAGGACAGGCTCATATGTTAAGCCGTTGCAACTTGTTTCCCTTAATTTACAACCTCAACGCCACTCATATGCATTTTACAGGCTAGTTTCCGTGTTTGTACAACCTGCCTGAGAGTACTCATATGTATTTTACATGCGACGAAGGAGCATTTTTGGTTCTTGTATAATTTAACGTTTCCATGTAACATTGAAGCCTTTGAAATAATATTGTTAATAAAATTTTTTTAGAAAGTCTCTTGGTGAGCCGGGACGGGCCGAATTTTGTCAACTCTCGGTGTCGGGGCGGACCGAAAAATTTTGGCTGTGCTGTGGGCCTGGCCGGTCCTAAGAATCTGGTCCGTGCTCATCTGTAAGTGAGCATACCCACTTTTACCACTTTGCTTATAGGGTTACCACTAAGAACAATTGCGGTAGGGTTTGCCCAGCCGTTCGTGTTTATTGGATATGTTTTGCGTTGTTATATTCATTATATGACTCTTGTGCTCCTGCTTCTGTGTATTGTGTACTCTTGCTTGTGTAATATAGTTGATCGCAAGTGATATTATGTTATGTTGTTCATTCTTGGTGTTTCAGTGTCCCAGTTTTGAAGGTACTTTAACGTTTTGGATTTTCTTGTATTTTAGCTTTTCTTGTGTTTTAATCGTTTTGGGTTTTATTGTCTAATATTGAAACTTAAAAATTGAAAATTTTGCAGACTCAAAACAATCAACAAGCTTTAAGCAAGCCGATTCCATTTTTCAACAAACGAATTCATTTTAGCAGATTTTGTAGCCCACGTTTCAGGGTCGTTTTTAGATTCCCGTTCAGGCTGCCCTTCACTAGCGGATGACTGTGTAGGTGCGCAAAGGCTGGCAGGGCTTTAAAAGGCAGCATAGAAATAAGCAAAACGCAGTGAAAGTTTCCAGAAAAAAGCAAATTAGTTACGGTTAAAAAGGAAAGCCTTTCAAAATTATTTTTGGGGGACCTGCTTGCTATGGACCACTGTTAAATGCAGAACGCAGTCAGGAAGAGTGGCGGACTGATCGGGCAGAGTAGCGGGCTCCTGGTAGTGTTTGAGGCCGGCCGGGGTTTCACCGGTGCCCTGTGAGCATGTATGCAGGCTGGCCGGCCTGCTACCGGCCTGGAGTGCAGCTATTATGACTGCTAAGATATTGATTTTTGGATTTTATATTAGAAAAATAGCATAGCATAGCATAGAAAATTAGCATAGCTAGATTTGAAATTTAAGCTTAGTTGCTCTAAAACTGTAAATTTCTGGTTGTTATTCCGCGGTGTATTCGCCGGCCGGTCGGCCGCTAGATTTGGAGTTCATTTTAAGCTTAGTTGCTCTAAATAGTGTTGGGATTGGCCGAAAATTTCCATGGTTGGCTTGGCTTGGCTTGGCCGGAGTTTGAAGTTGGCCGGCCAATTGGCCGTTGGCCGTTGGCCGGCCATTGGCCGTTGGCCGGCCAACGGCCATTGGCCAACGGCCAATTGGCTGGCCGTTGGCCGTTGGCCGATGGCCGGCCAATGGCCGTTGGCCGGCCAACGGCCAATGGCCAACGGCCAACTGGTTGGCCGTTGGCCGCTGGTTGGCCGTTGGCTGTTTCTTGGCCGTAAGTTATTGGCCGTTTTTTAGCTATTTGTCAACGTTGGCGAGCTGGAATTTACTATTTTTGTTCGTCTACCGTGCTCAATTAGGCGTCAACTTAATTAAACTTTATTTCAATAGTACAATTTACAATTCACAATATTTGTAAAATAGTTTTTCCAAACATTTAACTCCAACCAGCGATAACTCTATTTTAATTTTGCTGGAGGACCGCAATAAAGTGATGAGGCGTTCACCGCCAGACAAATTTGAAAACTACATTGTTAGCACACTTAAAATTTGCATGCAATTAGCAAATTTATTTGTAAAATAATGCTAATAATGATAAAAATTGTCAACATCTAAGTGAAAATCTGTAGTACTGTATCTAATGTTACGTTTATACAGCAACATGTTTACGATATTATGCAGCAAAATTAAATTTTTCAACACAGTTAACGCACAAGATCAGTAAATTTGAGCTTGGCCAGCACTCGGCCATTGGCCAGCCAACGGCCAACGGCCAGCCAGTTGGCCATTGGCCGTTGGCCGTTGGCCGGCCAACGGCCATTGGCCGGCCATCGGCCAACGGCCAACGGCCAGCCAATTGGCCGTTGGCCATTGGCCGTTGGCCGCCCAACGGCCAATGGCCGGCCAAGCCAACTGGCCGAGATTTTCTCGGCCAACGGCCAATGGCTTGGCCGGCCAATGGCCGGCCATTGGCCAGCCATTGGCCGCACCGGCCAATGCACAACACTAGCTCTAAACTGTAAATTTCTGGCTGTTATGCCGCGGTGTATTCGCCGGCCGGTCGGCCGCTAGATTTGGAGTTCATTTTAAGCTTAGTTGCTCTAAACTGTAAATTTCTGGTTGTTATGCCGCGGTGTATTCGCCGGCCGGTCGGCCACTAGATTTGGAGTTCATTTTAAGCTTAGTTGCTCTAAACTGTAAATTTCTGGTTGTTAATTAGTATTCCGGCCTGCGGGCAAAAGTCGTCAGCCGGCCGGCCTCAAACACTCTCTCCTGGCCGACACTGGGCCCGAGCCCGGCGTAGAAATCCTGAACAAACCTAAGTAGCTGTCACATTAGAATGAAATTTATTGCCTTGTGTTTGCTGTTTGCCTTATACTGTTGGTATACTTAGTTCTATCATTATCATAATCTTCTCTTGAATAAAGTCTGGCTTTTGATGGTGTGGTGTTATTAAAAATAATCCAACTGTGCATGTCTTTTTGTACTGTATTCACATTACGATTGAATTAAGTTTAGTGCAGTATAAAATCAGGTTGGAAGAAGCCAAATGTATAGTAAACTAGAAGAAACAGCGATGAGACGAGTCTCCGGTCTAGAATAGTGTTTTGATCTGTGGTTTTAGTTCTAGTCGAGGGTGACTGTAGCCTTAGGAATGCTCAAAGAAGTATGTAACAAGCATTTGAAAAGGGTAATTAACGGTGGCAATAAAACATGTCTGTTCATGCTTATGTAGTAGTCTTCAATTGTGAGAAAAAACTAGTGTTGTATCAGTAGCCGACCTTGGTTTCAGTTTTTCAGTCGGTGATTCGAAATAATTTCAGTTTCAGTCGGCAGACCAAAATTGTTTCAATTTAAGTTACAGTAGGCAACGTAAAATAATTTCAGTTTTAGTTTCAGTCGGAGTTTCAGTTTCAGTTCGCTTTAAAAAGAACGGTTTCCAGCTCTCTGAGTTAATAATGAAGCATAATTTAATGTTTATTCAGCCTCTCTTACAGCAATGCAAACAGAATCTAAGCTCAAAACCTTGTAAATTGCAAGATTTAAGGAAAGACTGAAACAAGTTCGTGCAAGTTTCATTCTTTTACCCAGTATAGTTTCAGTCGGCTGCCTAGAAATGTTTCAGTTTCAGAGGTCTCTTCTCAAAATAGTTTCAGTTTCAGTGACTGAAACATCAATAGAACGAACCTGTCGTTAAAACAGTCCCTTCCGTCTTTACTAGTGACTGGATTAGGTGAAAGGTCAATCTTGAATTTAAGGTACACAAGCTTTCTACAAAATTTTCTCATAGCAATCTTTGTATATATTTAATGGGACAAGAGAGACTTTAAGAGACTGTCATTTTTGTTTTTCTATTTTACGCTCAAAATTATGGATGATTACGCATTCAGTTGATCTGCTTTTTCCCGGATTGCAATTATAGTTTAAAAGCTAAAACTCCTTTTTCCTGACCAGGATTCGCTCATTAACTAAAAGTGAGTCAGTTTACGATTCAAATGATTTTCACATGGGTCCAGGAATTGGATTCATGCTGGCAAGGTCACGGTTTCGCAGGGCTGACGCCGTTAACATTTTTGACTATGTAGTTTACAGTGGCGTATCTAAGAAGGGTGTTCAGGAGTCCGACCCTCCTATTTTTGGTAGCCAAAAAGAAATTTTGTCATTTTTATTACAAATTACATATTTGGTGAGTGCACCATCGATGGGGCGGAACTTTCCCCATGTCGCAGCCCACGCTCATAAATTTTGGCATAAAAATAACCCATTAGGCTCTTCACAAACTTTAGATTTTTAAAGCTGTAGGTTGCAGTGAGGATTGAAAAATCCAAAAAGGCGCCCACCCACCTCAAGTGTTGGGCGTGACCAAAATTCCACCGCGAGACAGAGACTGAGAACAGGGTTCCGAGACTAGCCATTTGGGCTTTTTGAGGACTTAGTTTAGTAGTAGGAAACTTAGTTTCTTGCAGTTTTTGAGGCTTAAACTCAGTATATATTATATAGGGACTTTAACACATAAACATACGGTTTCCGCACCTCCTAGTTAGTTAGTTTTTTATAATATTGATTTAAAATTTTCGCTGAAATTTGAAGTTTTCAAGACATTTCCGGTGTCGGTCCAAAACCGAGACTTTTTGATGGGCTAGACCGAGACTCACAGTTCCATCCTGCCCCCCCCCACGGAAAACGCCCATCGTTTTATTGGGCTTGCCACTGTTTGGCATAATCCGGTAGTGTGATACCAAGAGTGCATAATTGCACAATATATAAGAAGAAGAGTAAGCCACTTAAGGCCTCTCTTCTTGGCTTTGCGTAACGGTGCTCCGTCCACAATACCGTTTGATTGGGGGGCGCTCTGTTCGACAAAGAATACCTCCTCCGTTTGGTGGGGGGGATAGACGAGAAGAGGTCCCCGTTTGGTGGGGAGGGATATAGCACAAGATTACGGTAGTTTCTGTTTATTTCCAAAATGGGTCCCCGTTGGGGTTTAGCAAAGCAATTTTATAGGTCATTTGGTCCAATTTTTCTGATTCTAAACTTGCAGGCTTTCCTGAAAAGCAACTACTCAGACTGCATGCAACCACCCTTTGGGGGGGGGTCGCCAACAGCCAGTCAGATTCAGCTATTCCTAGGGAGGGAGGTCGCCGAGTTGGGGTAAGAATAAGCCAGCGCCAGCCCCCACCAAATGGGGACTTCTTTTTGCTACCCACCCCCTCCACCAAACGGAGAGGTGGGTATGTTTGTCGACCCTCCCCAACCAATCGGGGAACATTCGCGTATTGTAGTCGGAGCACCGTTACGCAATGCCTGCCAAGAAGAGGAGCCCTCTAAGTGACTTACTCTTCTTCTTAGAAATAGTGCAATTATGCACTCTTGGTAATACTCCTACCACTTATATGCTTTATGGAGGCGCTGGGACAATCATAAAGCAAGTCACTTCACTAGGGCCAAGATCCAGTAAATTTTAGAAGTTTACCAATTTTTTACCTTACATAATTCCGCAAGTTTAAAGTCAGAAATAAGCTGGGATTTTTCACTCGTTGGGGTGCCCCCTCTTCTGCGTTTCCCCCACTCACCCTAAGATGCCTGGAAATTGCCAAGGATTTCTGGTCAAAATTTGCAAAAATCGCCCTTTTTGGTGCTAAAACTTATTTTTTTTGAGCACTTTTAAGCTAAATTAGCAGTATATATATGTGGAAAACATATACTGTATTTTTAGCATTTTTAACCCATTTTATTTACCCCACATTTGGACCTCCCCCCACTCTTCCCCCACTGTTTTTTTCCTAGAAAAACCCCAGTTAAGGTAGCCATTTTTAGGTAATTTTTCTACTTTCTTCGATCTCACATATTTTATTGTCCAAATGGTTTATACATTTTAACGAAATTTTAAGATTAAATTCGTAACTCTTACGGTTGTCGAGTAATTTCACCTCAAAGTTGAGATTTCTTGTGTTAAACATAAGGAATTTAAAATGTCATTTGTTCGCGTGCGCCAAAAAATCTTCCTACAAACGTTGATGAATCTGGGCAAATTATACATTAAAATAACGTTAAACTGTTGAACTGCGGTACCCTGGAATTAGAATTTTAATTTAGGCCTTTAAAATTTTTTAATTAATTTTTGAAGCATTAAAATTTAACACGACTTGAGCATCAAGTCAAATTTTAATCATTTAGAACTAATTAAAAAAATTTTGATGGCCTAAATTAAAATTCTAACTCCATGGTACCGCAGTTCAACATTTTAGCGTTATTTTAATGTATAATTTGCCCAGATTCATCAACGTTTGTAGGGAGATTTTTTTAGCGCACGCGAACAAATGACAACGTTTTAAATTTCCTATTTTTAACACAAGAAATCTCAACTTTGAGGTGAAATTACTCGACAACCGTAAGAGTTACGACTTTAATTTTAAAAATTCGTTTAAATATACCATTTGGACAATAAAATATGTAAAAATCAGCGAGATCGGAGAAGGTAGAAAATTAATCAAAAATGGACCCCCCCTTACGTAGACTGATTTGTTAGAAATAGTTACTTTTTCTTAAAACAGCAACCGTAAGCAGTACCTATTCGCATAATATTATAGCCATGGGGTGAAAAAAACCCACCCCCTTTTGGGGGGAAAAAACCCACCCGCCTCCTGGGTCATGGGTTGGAGATATGAGCTCCAAAACATAGCAGCAGGAAGCGCGACTCTTTCTAACCTATGTGTGCAAAGATCAAGTCATTTGGTTCACTCCTGCTGATTTTATGACATTTTGAAAATGACAACTACTTTTTGGTTCAACCATCCAAAAATTTACCAAAAGTTTGGAGCAAGAGTTAATAATAGGAAGAGTGGGACACTCAGCCCTTCCTAATGTTTTAAGCTTGCAATATGCTCGAAACATTAAGGCCAAAATCTCGGGGGGGCTTCTTAGCGTGTAAACATAGCACGCTGACATTTTTCAAAAATGGGCGTTTTCGGTAAATTAAATACTATAGCTTGAGCTAGGAAAGTCGTACAGCGATAATTTTTATATCATTATGTTGCGTAGAATGTGATCGTTTTAATGATATAAAAATTATATAGTTCGATTCTGGCTATCTCTTACAAATTTGGCAACAACGTAACACATTTTGAAGAAATGATGAAATTCCTAAAATTTCCGTGGAAAGGATGTTTTATTGCCGGATTTGTAAGAGATAGCCAGAACCGAACTACATAATTTTTATATCGTTAAAAAGATCACATTCTACGCAACATAATGATATAAAAATTATCGCTGTACGACTTTCCTAGCTCAAGCTATAGTATTTAATTTACCGAAAACGCCCGTTTTTGAAAAATGTCAGCGTGCTATGTTTACACGCTAAGAAGCCCCCCCCCCCGAGATTTTGGCCTTAATGTTTCGAGCATATTGCAAGCTTAAAACATTAGGAAGGGCTGAGTGTCCTACTCTTCCTATTATAAACTCTTGTTATAAACTCTTATTATAAACTTTTGACTGGGTTGGTCTAAAAAAGTTTTGCAAATATCTGCAATGATGGCAACTCTTCCTCTTTGCACACAGCCAAAATTAGACCGATCCGCTGTACCGTTAGTCTGGCACATTGCCAAACGTGGCGGGGAAAAACCCACTTTGGGGGGGAAAACCCACCCAAATTTTTTGAAAATTTTTTTAACAACTCAACACGGAAACAATTAGAGACTATAGCACGGTACTATCGAGCACGCTGCGTCATCCTATGCGGTCAGATTCGGACAATTTTGCTTACCTGGCTAGCCAGGGGCTAAAAACCTGAAAAGTGCCATTTCGCAGCGGGAGGACCCAATACAGGTACATTTGTGGATTTTAACAGCCAATTCTACGTAAAAAACCATTCTCTACACGATAGAATATATAATAAGTTTTATCAAATTACATCATTTTTAGCATTTTTCAAAAATTGCTCTATGTTTATGTGTTAAACTTTATGAAACCTGGCCAGTTGATGCTGCATTTTCAACGGCACATGAGATCTCAAAAAAGCTACTTAGATCGGGTTTTTTGGTTCATACTAACTAAAAAAGCGTTGAATTTTACACTGGAAGTGTCAGAATTGCGATAGAACAATTTTTAAGACCTGTGAGGGGTGGGTTTATTTCCCCCCATTTGGGTTTTTCCCCCCATTGGGTTTTTTCCCCCGCTACTTTTTGCATTATACCGCTCTAACGGTACAACTTAGAGAAGTGCAAATAGGCTTAAAAGAAAGTTCTACGTACGCCAAGTACGATGGTATATAAAGTTCTCAGATAACCCTTATAATAAAAAAGTTCCAGCCAAAATCCGAAAATGTGGGTTTTTTCCTCCCATGGCTATACATAAGCAAAGGAATTCTCCCTGGCTTATTTTTAGTGGGAGGGGCCGCCGCCGCCCCCCATTCGGAAGGTTCCCACCCCATTAGAGGAGCCCCCCATAAATTCCGACCTCCTCCCTCCCGTAACCCCAAAAGTTGCCAAATTTTACCATGTTTACCCTAAATTTTCAAAAAATTTAACGAAATTTTCGCTATTTTAGCTTAAAAAACTCTTAAAATTAGTTATTTTTTAGCGATTTTTAGCCGTTTTTTACACAAAAGGCCTAAAAATTTGTCTAAAAATATTTCCCTTCCATTTTCGGTGATGGGAGGGCTTCTCGAACCCCCCATATCCCCCCTATGAATTTTGGCCTAGAAGTAAGCCAGCCCCCCCCCTCAAGAATTGTGGATCCATCAAAATTTTTTCTATGCCAGGCATAAAATGTCTATTTTTCAAAAGCGCCGTCGGCTCGAAATTAGTGTATGATAACATCATAATACGTATATAAGTGTTTCGCACGTCAAAATGAGCTTATATCTAATACGTCTATCAGATACTCTTGGTTGTACTTGTTGTGATTATATACTTAGGTATTTATTATTTAGATTAAAATATGGATCTGCTGCAACTTCCGGCGGACATCCTTCTTGAGATTCTTTCCTATTTTCCTTGGAAGAAGCGAGTTAGCTTTGAAGGATGCATTTGTAAAAAATTCGATGAAGTGATTCGCCAGTCTTATTTGGAGGTTCAGGAATTGATGATTGGATTGGAAGAGTCCTACTCTGGTCCCATTACGATGGATCAACTCATCAGATGGACTGGATTGAGATTTTCGAATCTGTCCAGACTTAGCATCACTTCTCCCGTCAGTTTGGACGCCATGGAATCAATTGGTCAGTTTTTACCTAATTTGCATACTCTCACGTTGACGCTGCCACTTATCTGGGGACGACGCAATCGTTTGATGTCGATGGATGACGAGATTTGTGGATGTCTTTTGTCCGTCTATCCAAAGGGTTTGGTTGAGCTTCGTCTTGTTAATGGCGATCTAGACGATCGAATAGTCATTCCTTCGGACATTGTCTCAAATTTGTGTGACACTCTCAAACGCTGCTGTCCTGACTTGAAGTCTCTAATCTTTGACCATGTCGAATTCGAGGACAATTGTTTGGACATCTGGAAAATCTTGAGTGCTTCTGGAATTCCTCAGATCGATTGTTCCTTTCGTTGCAACAAATCTTCTTCCGTTGATGTTCTGTCCAATTGGGTGAACGTCCCAGATTCTATTCGCTCCCTCAATTTAACCTTACCTTTCGGAACTGCGGACTGGCAGCTCACCACATGCAATCTGGAAGTGCTAACTATTGATATTCGCGGGTCGACTGTTAATTTTGATTTGCCCGAGAATGTTGTCCTCTTCCCGCGCCTAAAACATCTCAGGATCCAGGGTTCGAATACTGTGCCTTTAACCTGGGAACATTTCGCCAGTGGCGGCGAACTCAGAGTATTACAACTGGTCGCCAACAAAATTCCTTCGAGTTTACCGATGATTCAACTCGTTGCTGCCAAAAATCCATACCTAACTGAAGTTGTCAGTTGTGGTTGTGATCTCTCACTGGAAACGAAGACATTGTTTTTCGGTCTGGCTTCGATTTCTTCTCTTAGAAAGCTGTCTTTGGGTTGTGTAAGATGGGCTGGAGACGCTGCTGATTTGGCAATCGCGGGACGATGTAAGGCGATTTCACCGGTCGAAACCATGAAACTGACTCTGTGTTTTGGACTGGTTTCTGAGTCATTTTTTGGCTTTCTTTCTGGCATTTATCCCAGTCTGAAACATTTAGAGTTTGAATTATGCGATGATGCGTCGACGCCTGAAGACTTGACTTTGCCAACGGGTAGTCCTGGCATCCTAAGATTACCTCTTTTGGAATCCTTCGCGGTCAGCCGAACTCCCTCCTGCCCTTACGATATTGAATATTTCAACTTTGTCCTCTCAACTGGAGATCGTTTGAGAGAAATTATTATCGACAAATATTTTGACCGATTTCATACAGATAAACGATTTATCCAATCGGGAATGTGCAGTCCTTGGCCATTTCTGGACATGCTTGAAATGGATAGTCCGAGTCTGCGTTATTTCGAGAGTCGATATCCAAGCGATTCAAACACCATTGCCACTTATTTGCCGCGATTCGTGGAGCGGTATGGCGAGTGTTTGACCACTCTTTCGTTGGACTGTCATTGGCTGTGGTGTTCTGAGCATGAGAAGAGAGTTGGCGCCAAAGTTTTAACGGAATGTCTTCCTTCTCTCCAACGCTTAGAATTAACGGAATGTAGCGTTCTCTGTAAGCGACCGATCTATAAGTCATCGTTTGCTGCCTGTTTTGTTGGTCATCGATTGCGCCGGCTCAAGACGACCATAAGTGAAGACTGTTTGGAATCTCCACAATCTCAGCAATCCTTACTCTCCTACTTGTTTTATTTTGGCGGGGATGAAGACATGCTTCTGCGTTTGTCCTCGTCTCTAGAAGTGCAAACTGGGATGCGGTTTTCTGGACGTCGACCTGTATTTAGGCAGATTTCAATGCTTCAAGATGTGACCATTCCGCTTCTGAGAGAGTTTGCCTATGTCTCAAGCAATCGTCACATGGTCTTGGATGGCTCGAAAATTCAACTACTTGAATTGGATGATATTGATAATTTGGACCTGGACTCCACTAGAAAGGGTGATTTCCCGTTTTTCCCGTTGGGTGTGGGGGATCGTGTGCTGATGTAATGCTCGCTTTTGCAGTGTTTTTATGTATTTGTGTGCTTTAGTTTGCCAGAGTATAGGTATATACTGTAGTGGTCTTTAATTAT
>JASAND010032010.1:0-14128 GCA_030248195.1 Trissonchulus latispiculum | reverse complement strand
TTGTGCGTACGTTAACTTTCTACTTATGTTGTGCCACAAACGTGATATATACGTGTCTATTTTTACTGTCAGAGTGTATAAATTTATTGTATTGTGAATTTTATTTTTGTTTCTGTTTGTGTATAATTGTGTTTACGTTATTTTTTTGTGTTACTAACGAAAACCGAGGGCTCCGAAATTAGTTTGTCGCTGTAAAACGTGATTAAATTGGTATCTTTGGGATATTATTTGGTTTTTGAGTTAAGTAATCAGAATTCTGATTATAAATTCTGCCTGCAGTATTTAATGCTTAAATTCTGCCTAGCTGTGTACATTATGATGTAAATAATTAACACTGGCTAACGTGGAAGCTTGAATATATCTTTAACAAGCAAGATTTTATGCAAAAGGTTAAGTGTCCGCTGACGGACATTTTCAGTAATTGTAAACCTGCTGCGCAGCCAATTATTTTACAACGGAGTTTTTACTTGCTCACTACAAAAAACATACGTGCAAAACATTGTCTAAACGTTTTTAATACAGTTAGAAGAATTTACTTTTATACTGCAGGTAAAGTTCAAACAATTCAGCATATTAGCAATTACATATTAGCATTTACGTTTCCATTAGTTTCATGCATTTGAGAAATTTTTGCTGAGCTGTCAGTGAGGCAAGTTTAACTTTAACGATGAGTCATCAATTAGATTAGAGAATATATAGACGTTTCCGATTTTGGAATTGCCATCAACACATAGACGTACATATATGCGTAATATCTACATGAATTAGAAATAGAAGTTCTTTGGAATGACAGACAAGTTTCCACATACAAATCATGCTAACCCTGTCTTTGACCATTGTTTACACACATTTACGGTGAAGAATATCTTTATCAAGCAAAATGTGTGTAAGGGCTAGAGGCTGAGCAAACATAAGAGACCTGCTGCGCTGAGGCGCAGCAGGAAAAACACTATTTTAAGGTTAAGTAGTTGCTGAATTCTTACTTTATGGGACATTAATATTTTCGGGGATAAATTTTTAGGCACCACTTTCAGTTTTCTAATAGTATTTCGTTTTAATTGGGTTCTATTTTGCCATTTTCTGCATTTTGTTGATTAAAGGCATTATCTCAATCTAGTATAAATATCATTCTCCGTATCGATGAACAATATCGTCTGGTTTTCTGGCGCTTAGAAAAGCAATCGCCTGTCGCATCCTTCGTCAGATTTTGTATAGTTCAGTATTGATTTCCAAGTTTCGACGAAGATTTCGACAAAATATGATCTCATTAATTGTCGTCCTAACCTTTAAAATTTCCTAAATCTATTAGAATGTTTAGCACACTTTTGTTTAAGTGTTCCCTTATCTAGTATTTCTTCTGAAATCAAGTTATTTACATTTTTGCTTGCGTAAGTTTATATTTTCTACAGTCAAATTTGATTTCAACATTTTTGTGTTGCTGTCGTTTTGTGTGTCAGTTGTCTCAACTGTTCGTTCACTTTATCACATTCCATTGCCGGTATATATTATCACAAAATATTGTATCAGTTCTTGTGTAATCTGTGATTGGTGTGGATGATGCTTCACGTGGACTCAGTCTGCAGATACGGAATTGTAAACTATTAAGTAATGTCTAATAATTAATTTTACTCAAAATTATGTTCATATACTCTTAATTGTATAAGTAGTAGTGATGGGCATTTCAGACAGTAATGAAAAATTAGCAAATTTCTGACAAAAATTTTAAAAAATTTTAAATATATATGTTTCAAAAATTTCTCTGAAATTATTTTTGAAACCAAGGTTGTGGCTTGGCTTTATGATAGAAATTCACAGCGTACCGAAAATTTGACTGAAAAATTAGAAATTTAACTGCAAAATCGAAAAACTTTCTTGAAGTTTTTTAATAAAAACTCTGTATTATTGCATTTGCAGCTGAGTTCACCTCCAATAGCCGAGCTTGTGTAATGACGTTTTCGTTCGTTAGCCGTTGTGTTTTTTGTGTTGCTTTGTTTGCAGCATTTGCATGCATTTGTCCCCCTGTACTCTCTTCTCTTTGTGTTTTGTCTGTGCAGTGTGTACGTAATGTTGTGCTAAAATAGTTGTGTATTGTGAAATAAAACCCAGTAGCTGTCGTCTATTTTACTTGTCTCCATCAAGACAGATACTTCCACTGCTGATTAGCACTATCTTATGTTAGATTGATTATGCAGACGCAACGGAATGAGATTCTGGCTGAACACACATTTAGGATCACTTCTGTTTATATCGTTAAGCTTACAAAACAGTGGAATTAATTTAATAGTTGATGCACACAAGTTCGAACTTGAAAATTTCGCTTCGTATGATTAAGTATACTTGACTGGACAAGACCAGGGCTGCATTATCAGTATTGTTAGTTTTGTCTGGACCAGTTATTGAAAGGGTGGCCTGATAAACGGACCCACTGGTACCTCCAACATGGCATTTGAAAAAAGCTTTGTCAACATGGCATTTGAAAAAAGTTTTGTCAACATGGCATTTGAAAAAACTTTGTAACTGTCAGAAATGAGAAACTATTCAGGTTAGAAAGATAGAAGAAAGTAACTGTCAGGAAGGAAAGAACTAGAAGCCATCAGCTGTCATTCAAATATTGTCGAGATAATATTACACTACCTAACCAAACTGGAACCTTGCGCTCGAATTGGGGGTGGGGCCATTGCTGGGCGCGGTTTTGAAGTTGCTTTCCCTTAGTTGGAGATGTCACGGTGAAACTTTCTCCCTAGGAAGTTCCCCTTCCTCCCCTCGGAGAATTTTTATGGGTGAACCCACCCACCCCCCCCCCCCGGAAAAATATCACCGGTAAAATATTTCCCTCGGAAAATATCATAAGTCAAATTTTACCGGAGGAAGGGGAGGTTTCACCGTAAAGCTGTAATGGAAATTTCAGCACAATTTTAAACATACCAACCAATTTCTTTTTTCATAATATCTAATTAATTGAAACGAATTTTTAATCGTTGTCCATTTCCATAAACTTATTTATAATATAAGAACTTGGAATTAGAGTTGGGACCGGTTCCACTAGAACCGGTTGGAACCGGAACCGAACCGGAAGGAATTTTAGAACCGGAACCGGAACCGGTAGGATTTGGAACCGGCCGGTTCCACTCTTAAAAATTGACGAACTAATTTTTTGCAGGAGTTTAAATTTTGCAAAAGCTGGAATTTCTGGTTGCCATTCAGTGTTGCCATTCATATTATCTTTTTCAAACTAGTGACTGAAATTGAAACTAAAGATCTAGTTTGAACTGAAACTAAACAAATTTAGACCTGAAGGCGAAATATGTAGGATGAGACTGATAATAATTAAGAATTTTAAACTAAACGTGAAATGAAGGTACAATTATTGGCACTGAAACTGAAGCTGAAAGTCCATAGAATAAATTTAGAGCCTAAACTGGAAACGACATAGCTTCAGTTTCCGCTGAAGGTGACGCAAACTCCCCGCTTCCCCTTTCCAGGTGATCGAGGCACGTTTCAGCTTTCGCTGAAGCCGAGGCATAGAATTAAGAGAAATTTCAAATATTTCTTTGACTCAACATTAGTGACATTATTCCGTCTGAGTTAAGACAAAAATTAAATGTTAAACATATATACTTGAAAAATTAGGAACATGTATTGCAAGGGAAAAATTCTACTTCCTTTATTCTGGAATTTCGTAATTTTTTGTTTTCATGATTCTGATTTTTCAAATTTTGTTAAGTAATTTTGTGTGTTTCCCAAAATGCAGTTGTGAAAATGTCTCTAAATTAATTTTAACGAATTTTTGAAATTTTCTGTTCTAAAATTCCAATTGTAATTGATGAAAGACGGGCACTTTCGTTCAGACGTGACCGATACGGGCGCCGAATGAAAGCTTTAACCAGCTTACATATCTGAATATTAACCTCGTAGAAAAGATGAGAGCCCGATGGGATGTAGTCGGAAATTGAGTATATCTTCTCAAAAAAATGGTAAATGGAAGGTGGTGTTGTCAGCACGCAAGATTGAAGCAATGATTGAAGCAATATTTTTTAAAAAAGTAGTAAATTTTACAGGAGTAGAAAACTTCGAAAGTTGAGTACTTATTTTCTCATTTTTAAACTATCGGCATCTGAGACGAAAGTCAATCAAAGTTCAAGTAATGAATGAACAGCCTGTAGAAGTAATCTGTTAGCTATTTTGTTTAATCAAGCGACTGTACATTTCTTCGTTAAATATAACTTTAATATATATGTTCTTCTTTCCAATTTGGCTTTCAGCTTTTAAATATTTTAAATGCATTTAAATTTTTTGGAAACTATTTGCTTCTTTAGAGACACTGTACTCTTTTTAAAGAAATAAAAATTTAAGCTCCAGTATATCTCAATTCTCAGCACGTTTTACTGAAACGTTGTGCAGTTTACAAGATTCTGTTAGAAGGCGCTGTCTGCATGTAGATGCACAGTAGAATCTCACTGTTAATTATCGAAACAATTTGCTCAACCATACTAAAGTTTTAATTTTTTACAAGTTTTAATGTATGTTGTGCATATAATAACAGCATTTGTAATGGAGCAAACTCAAAGTAAGCCAAAAACCTTAAAATTCAAAGTAAACAAAAAGTTTAACCCAGTTGGTTATTATCGCATTACCTATTCCAATTGTTTTGCAATATTGCTTTATAATTTTGATTGTATAACCCTTGCTGGGACCTGCATCCAATATTAAATAATGTTAAAATGTAACTACGAATTTTTTGTACTTGGAACCGGGAACCGGAAGCTAGAACCGGAACCGAAACCGGTTTTGAAAATTGGAACCGGTCCCAACTCTACTTGGAATCTAGCTCCCATCATCGAAGAGAAACCCCAAAATTCAGGATTAAAATTTGCCATGAATTTTCCAATTTAGAGTGCTTCGTGTTACTAGTTTCTTGCAATTCTTTGGTCCCCAAGTTTTGAAGACTTATTCTTTCTCTATTGTTTTACTTTTTTGACTGAAGTAAATTAAAATTTCATTAAATTAAAATTAACCTAATTTTAAATGATTAACATTGAACCCAGGACTAGCCAGGAAAGGAAACTATATAGTAATACCACCCATAGCCAATCAGCATATTCCTGGCTCAAAATCAACCATTTAATAGATGGGCGGGGATTGTTTCAGGCTTTCCGCGAATATAAATAAAATAGTATTACGTGATGTCACGGACTTGCTATATTCAAAAACAATTCTAGTGATTCACTTTGCAGGGCGGCCCACATCCAGTCCCTTTACTCCACTTCTGGAAAATTACAGGAAAGAGTTCATTCATAGGGCATAGCAGAGTTAAATCAGAGTTAAAATCAGTCGTTTTAGCCCTTTTAACTCAATTTACCTTGTGTCCCTATTGTGTAACACTTTCATGAAATGATTGTAATTTAACTCGTTTAACACCAGCTTAACTCTTTCTCGAAAGTCTGGTTCAGGTGTGGTGTGGAGTGTGGGCCTAACGGAACTAGTGAACATAAAACAAGAGAACGAGTAGACTGTATAAACTTGGGAACAGACGAATCAACTTAACCGGGAATTCCAATTTGTCGATCCGGCTTCCTGAAGTCGAGACAGCAAATAAATATGACCGGAACGGAACAGAACACGAGCAAAAATATATACGACTGACGAGAAACACTCAGCCAGCACTCTGAAAAGGAAGAATTCATGTCAAATATACTTAAATCCTGATCTTTGGGGAACCATCTAGACGATGGGATCTAGAAATAGCCAGCCAGCTCCTTATGCGCTATATAAGTTTGTAAAAACATTGTTGATTACGTCTGTCAACGACTAAAATTTTGACTCAACGAATTCGACAATATTCTGAAAAAATAATTGGAATGTTGAAAATTGCGTTTAATTTGACCAAGAGTACATAATAACTAAGAGTGTGACAAGCGTGCCACGCTTAGTTATTAGGCTGCAGACATCATCTGCACAATAACGGCCTACCACCCCCACAACTGAGTACCTGGTGACACCGCCCACAACTGAGTACCAGGTACACAATTGTGTACCAGCACTCACTTGTATGTTTACTTGTTGAAGCCAAAAACATTCTATCAGCAGCTGGCCACTTTTGAGCTTCAACATGTAAACATACAAGCGAGTGCTGGTACACAATTGTGTACCTGGTACTCAGTTGTGGGCGGGGTCACCAGGTACTCAGTTATGGGGGTGGTAGGCCGTTATTGTGCAGATTATGTCTGCAGCCTAATAACTAAGAGTGGGACGCTTGTCACACTCTTAGTTATTATGTACTCTTGATTTGACGCAAGCTCAATTACAGCTTGGCGTTGAAATCTTCCCCCTTCCCCAAAACAATTTTCTAGGCGAAAAATTTCACCGTGACATCGACAAATATTCCGATTTGAAACCACAGCTTGACGGTATGCCTGAAATTTTTAGAACTGGAATGATAGAATATGAAATCCAATTCTGCATCATTTTCGTGAAGCACGCTTGTTCATTTAGGCTGTATCTGCTCTATTTGATAATAGTAACAAAATTTCCGAACAGAATCAATCTGTCTCGAGTCGACTACACCAGTGCAACAGTAAAAAATACCATCGTCAACCAGGGTTTTTTTTGGTTTTCGGATTTGCGTCAACCTTGCGTCCCGCTAAATTTAAGTTGCGTCCCGTTAAGAAATTTTGCGTCCAGGCAGAAATCTTGTTTTAGCGTGTTTTTAGTGCAAAAATTGTTTTATTTATAAAAATTTTGATAATTTCTTTAGTGCAAAGCTATTTAGACTATTTAGAAAGCTGATGCTGCTTAACGGTAATGCACGATTACAGGACTACCTACCAAGAATATATAGATGCGTCCAACACACACGACGGGGGGTCTGGGGGGCGGAGCCCCCCAGAAGTTGAAGAATTTTTTTTAAATTACAGAATAATCCGTAATGGAAATGTTTAAAAAGATTTTATTTGGCGTCTGTTGCAGAACTTAGTAATTTTCGATATATATATATATATATATATATTATTGACACACATTATTCCGATATTTCAATGTTAGTTAAACTAATTAAAGTATTAAAAATTTATGAAATATTTAGGAATATCATTGAGAAGAAAGGTAGCAAACATTAAAACATACATTCGGTTTCGCAAACTTTGACAACGGGTGATCCTTAATAGCAGGATTATTGCAAATGAGCACCGGGGGGTCTGGGGCGGAGCCCCCAGAAGTTGGAGATTTTTCGAAATTACGGATTAAATCCGTTGTGGAAATGTTTAAAAAGATTATTTGGCAACTGTTACATCTATTCTAACTAAAGCTGCTAACGCTAATGCATTTTTTGTGTTAATTGCATCTGCGAATTCTTGAATTTTGAATAAACTCAGTATAAAGTCAATAGAGAAGCGTGTATGCCCCAGGCAGCGTTATTCAACTGCAAAACAGTGAAGCATTTGTAAATACTATTAACGTTAGTTACAATAAATGGATAGTGAATTGCTCGCACATAGGTCTTTTGTATTTGAAAATTTCAGAAAAATGGTAATCTTGCATTATTTTAAGTTGCCATTTGTGTATTTTTTGCGAAAAACGTTTTTTTTAGAACCAAAAAATTTGGATATTCTGCTTCTGCTACAGTTTAGTACTAATCTTGATCCTGCCTGACCTGTTGAATGAGAACAATATAAATGTATAAATATATATAAATGTATATAAATGCACCTAGTAATCTCTATGTATTTATTGACGTGAAATTCATGAGTTCGAAAAAATCTGATATATATGGATGCAGGTGGACAACAACTTATCAAATAACATTGAGTAACATTGAGACATGACCTTGCACCTTGGCATTCCATGACAAAGTGAGAAACACCGGGGTCGGGGCGGAGCCCCAGGACCCGAAGAAATTTTTGGAAAAAAACGGAAAAATTGGTACTGGAAACATTTAAAGTTTTTACTCTTACAAAAGTGAATTTTCTCCCGAAATAATGTTGCGTCTAGCTTGCGTCCCGCTAAAATTTCATTGCGTCCAGATAAGAAACTTTGCGTCCAGACGCACATCTGGACGCAAAAAAAACCCTGTCGTCAACTAAAGAAGTGCCAACTGTTTTGGTGTTTACAGGCTCGGTTTTCGTTGTTAGTTCTGGGGGGGGGGGGGGGTGGGGTGCGGTGTGCCCCGATCCAACCTTTGGGTTGGGGTATCTTTTAGCGGGCTTTCCCCAACTCACTATAAGTAGACCAAGAAATGCCAATTTTGCTCATAGCTTCCTAGCTTATAATTCCAAATGTTGGATCTAACATCATTTACTTGGAGGTTAAACTACATTTTTCAGTACATTTAGCTTAACTGATGCGGATGGATGTAGAGAACGGCAAATTTTACTGCATTTTTAGCGATTATAGGCTACCTTGATTCCAACTCCCATTACTGGGGGAGAGACACAAATGCACCCTAGGTCACTCACTGGTCCACTTGCCATAGCTGAAGCACCATCTTTGTTAATAAGGCTCACATTATCACAACAAAGCCAAAACAGTCACAACAAAGTTAAAACAATTCAATAATAATAAATTAAAAAAGTCCATGTCAGAGATTCATTAGCGGCGGCATAAGTGAGCGAAAAGCGTACAAAAACAAATTCTGAGGGCAGCACGACAGCAGCCAATTCTGAAATGAAAATAAGAAGAATAAAATAATCTTCGCCGAATCATTTAATAGGCAAAACAATTTAAATTAACATAATGTATTAGCAACTTAGAAAAAAGGTTATCCAGGAGTTGACCAAGTTTCTTGCTTTTCTAGCAAAGCAAGAACAGTACACGGGCCTATTTCATAAAACTACAATTACAGGCCTGTAGGTTCCTACAATTGGCAACGTTTCTACAATTTTACAAATTTCCAGTTTCATATAACAATTGTAGATTTTCTACAATTCTACAATTGTAGCCCTGCCTACAATCACAATTCTACAGGCTTGTAGGTACAATTGTGAGAGCCAGGACTACAATTGTAACAATTGTAAATACAATTTTCAGAATTGTAATTACAATTTTACAATTGTAGCAATTGTAATTACAATTTCAGGAATTGTATTTACAAATCCAAAAATGTGTACATACTTAGTCTTTTTGTTTATCTAGTATAATAGTAAATTGCTTAAATTTATTCCGGCATTTGCATCCATTATGGAATTTTTATCAATAATACAACTTTTCAAAGGTGAAAGTCACATTGTAGTATACTATAGTAGTTTGTAAAGAAATAGTTGTCTGCTAGAACTATAGACCTGAGCTGCAGCAATATGATTCAATAAAAACAGAACGCACAACGCTAATATCTTTCGAAAATACACCTATTTTGTGGCATCTACAACCCTTTGGTAGGTATGTCGGTAGGTATGTCGGAATTGTAGTACAATTCTACAGGTGAAAGCTTTATTGTAAAACTGCAATTGTTTTATGAAACTCAATAAAGTGGCTACAATTGTAACTCTACAATTACAATTCTGCTATGTGCATTTCATAGCTACAATTGTGAAATAATGGCCTACAATTGTGGGTTTATGAAACGCAAAACTTTCTACAATTGTAGAGCTACAGGTGCAGTGATTGTTTTATGAAACCGAACATTGGCTACAATTGTAATTAGAATTCTTACAATTGTAGAACTACAGGCCAGGCAATTGTTATATGAAACCCAATTGACTACAATTGTAGGAATTGTAGTCTACAATTGTTTTATGAAACAGGCGATTCCTGGCTAGGGATTTATTGTTAAAATGAAAATTTTAAAAAACTGGTATTTCTGCTGCTGAGACAAAAGTTCTACAATTTAAGATCAATACTGTAAAAAATACCAGCTGAGAAGAATAGAATATTCGGAATAGCCTTAAAAATTTTGAGAATTTGCTTTGCTCTCGAAAACAACACATTTTTCGGGACATTATGCGTTCTAGCGAGGAAGGCTTGAATCCTGGTGGGATATCCCAGGACAGGGTAGAAGACAGATTTCTGGGGAAAAAGTGTTCCACACTTTCCCTCAGGAAAAACCAGATAGAGAGTATGACACACAGATGCAATAATGTCATAGTGAAATAATGAAAAACGACTGCCACCGCGCCCATTGGCTCTCTCCTGCTTCGGACTAAGGCTTTGACTTCGTGACTGCAGGCAGGCGTTTTTCATTATTTCACTATGATTAATGCTTGTATCCTTCGGGGATCCGCATGCTAGCCCGTGTTTACCTCATTTTCTTGATGTAGATGCAATAGTGTCGTAATAATGTTTTGTCACCTCAGGCTAAAATGCCACAAAACCTAACTTTTTTAGACAAGCGATTGCAAGCCATTGCTTGCACAACGCTAAAAATAAGAAGATCGACCTTTTCTGTGACGACAAAGTTTGCCTGCGTGGCATTTTGGCATTGTAGTCATAGCTGACTAAATAGTTATACGACTAATGGAGCCGACCAAAAGCTGTTAATTGTTGGATAATCTGAAAACAACCAACCAAAATGGTATGCGAGAAGCACCCAGTGGTCGCGGGTGTCATTCCAAACGTCCAGAGGGCCTGTCTGGCGTAGCAGGTCGTGGTGGGTCGCCAGAAGGATCGAAACCAGAACCAGATCCTTCTGTAGGAGGGCAAGACCGAAAACCGGTGAGTGGGCGATTCTTCCTCCACAGTTAGTAGACTGGCAGACGACGAAGGATGAGTTAGAAAAAGTGGTTGGAGCAGTTGAATTTTGATGGCAGGAAAATCACCAGCATATTCATTGCGCAGGCATTCTGCCAGGTGACTCATGCAGCGCTAAAATCAGCAAAAATCAAGAAAAAATCAATCCCAGAGCAAACCGTCAACAACTGAAAAGTTTCCGAAAAGCTTTTCAGAATTTCAAATTCAAATTCAGTTTTCATCAGCTCATCCACGTAATGCACAGACCAAACGTTTGAGTCCATAGTACGACAGACTCCCACAACTGACCTGTTTATAGTAGACTGGGCTCCGCTAATCCACCCTCCCATTTCGAACCAATTTTTCGATGCTAACCATAGGTTAACGCGGGGGGTCTGGAAGGGGTCCAAGCCCCCCCACCAGGATAACGTACAAGCCTTACCGCAGTCGGGGTCAGGGAGTGCCGGAAAAATGGCCAGGGAGCAAAAATGGCCGCGAAAAATTAGGTTTTACACTAAAATTTTAAAAAATTTCTTGCTTCCCCGGAATTTTTTGTTAATATTTAAATCACAAATTTCTTATAGAATTAGCGTTAATTTTTTCGCTAATTTGTTCTTGAGATACAAGGCCCGCCCCCAGGACCCAACCACATGTTATGGTGCCAACTAAAGTCACATTACTGCATACCAAAAGTAAAGCTGTAAAAATTTAGCTGGCATATATAGTCCACCCACATTATACACCATTGAAAACTTACAGCAGTAGCCGAATGGAGGGCCAGGAATGGATATGGCATAGTTCCCAGGCCAGACGACAATAACACTACCAGACCTTTCCGTCTGAAATAAGGGAAAAAATAACACAGTGCATAAACTCTGACCAGGGAACGAATATGTATATACAGCAACCCGTGGTAAACAAACAGCTAGTTAACTATTTATCAAATTGTTTAAATTTTTTTGTGATGTTTTCAAGCAATATTACGTCTACGTGTCACACTACGTCTATAACACATTGTAATTTCAATTTACAATTTAAACTGTCAAACTGTTCAACAAAAAGCCTTCAGTGTTCTAACTAAGCACAAGACTTGAAAAAGAAACAAAAACAAGCCCGTCTTCCCAACAATCTAATATCAAGGAATACAATAGCAATAAACATAATATTTCAAACTCTCCCACATTTTTGAGGATAGTTAAAACATGCGGAAAATTAATATATAAGTGACCACAAGTCTTACTTTGGCACAAAATTAGTCCTCAGGACCATATTGGTCAGGGCAGCCGTGGCAGAACAGTTAAGTGACACCATATTCCATAGATGCTAAAACAAGGCCTAAAACAGCCAACTTATAACAACACCACATTTGCCCAGAAAGCCCTGAATGGAAGCAAAATCATGCAATTGATTATATTATAATATCTACTTAAAAAGACTGTTATGGAACCCGTTCTATTGCAATGTTGGATTAGTATTAAAAATCGAAAAATAAAATATATAAAATCTTTTGAACGATCGACAGTGTATCTGCTTTCTGAATACATACAACTACAACTGAAGACCAAAAATATAGAATAAATCCTACACACTAACGTGAATATTTTCTGTACCTCTATCCTAAGACGATGAAACCTTGAGACTGACCAAGGAAATAAGACATCCGCGTTCACTGAAAAAATATTTTAAAAACGCCAAATAAATTGCTTATAATGTTAACTTCATGAGCTTTCAGCTGAAGAAATTCAATGAAAACGGTCCAAGATTTCACTCCTTCCCAAGACCCAAACACCACTGGCTGGCTGGACCTTCCAACTGGGAAGGGGGACCCACACTCAATTTTAGGGTTCGTTCGGAACTCCACTCCTATTTTCTTGCCTGCCGTTACTGATCTTGAGGCTGACAAAAAAGAAACTGCTAAATTATATAGATTTTTCCAAAATTCAAACATTTCCCCACCGTTGGAGGAAAGATTTGTGATCTGAAATACGTACGTACATAGTGCAAACATAGTAAATTGTGAAACTCAAACTTGATTCTTGGCAGTTTTTAGCTTTTAGTTTACTTTATAGCAATTGTATATGCCTCACTTTGTCTCCAGTATAAAGTCGAATTTTTCAATCGGACAATCTGGGTTTTTTTGCGCCACGAACTACGACAAGAAATAAAAATGCTCCTAAAGAGCAAAGAAAGGAATATGAGTCAACATGGAACATGTAAAATGCTAAATATTGTCGGTTGTAAATTAAGAATAAGACAAGCATGTAAAATGCTAATATGGGTCTGGTGAGGTTGGAAAGTGCAGAAGACAAGTTTGTACACGCACCAATATGAGTGCATGCCAAATAGACTCATATTGGCATTATTAGTATTCTGAAGGCAAGTGGTTGCGAGTTTCGGTTATATATCACTCACGTAATGTCAGCACGACGAGACAGGGTAGTTTTAGGGTGGATGACAGGATGCTCCACAGGTTACGCACGTATATACGTATATATATTGTCACGAAAGTTAACATCAGATTTAACTTTGAGTCTCTGAATACATGAGTTATACAAACTCTTATTAAAAATGTTATATATATATATATCCGTCCGTCGGCGCATTGTTGACTAACAGCGGTTTAACAGTTTCCTAAGGAGAAAAGTTGACAATGTTGACCATGGTTGGGATATATATACATGTGACGTGACGTCAATAACGCTACTTATTCGTCTTAACTACTCCTGCGTAGAAATATATCCGTTAGAATTCCGCAATGGATGCATGCATTATTGTTTTTTTACGGCATGCCAATACGAGTCTATTTGGCATGCACTCATATTGGTGCGTGTACAAACTTGTCTTCTGCACTTTCCAACCTCAGACTCATATTAGCATTTTACATGCTTGTCTTATTCTTAATTTACAACCGACAATATTTAGCATTTTACATGTTCCATGTTGACTCTTATCTTATTCCTTTCTTTGCTCTTTAGGAGCACTTTTATTTCTTGTTTATCCACTTTTTACATGTCGTGTCGTTGACATAAAAGCGTTAAAGAATCATTAAGCATTATATATGCATTAAATACTCTGACTCACGTGTGTGGTTCTATGGCAAATTGGCTCAGTTCCACCCTGACACCCCTCACACTAGACCGCTCCACAGCAAGTTAGGGTAAGTGGTTCTATGATAAAAGCTTAGTTTTCCTCCAACCCCTACCCCACCACAGCACTCTATACAGCCACTTTGAGCATACACGTTTATGAGGAAAGTTGCTCAGTTCACACGAGGCTTTCATTTGGTACCAAATTTGTGACCACTTTTGAAAATTTTCATTTTCGACCCAAAATCGCCTAAGACCCCCACCTCTACCCCAGCACAGCATTCTACAGCCATTTTGAGCATGCACTTTTATGAGAAAAGTTGCTCAGCTCACTTGGGGCTTTCATTTAGTACCAAATGTGACCACTTTTGATAATTTTCATTTTC
>JASAND010032009.1:0-78750 GCA_030248195.1 Trissonchulus latispiculum | reverse complement strand
GGTGAAGAAAACGTATGGAAAGGGGCTTCCATGGTTTCCGGGTGGTTCAACACTGCCTTGGGCTTTTGTTTGTTTCGTATCCCGAACCTCCTACACCTTGAATGCAACTTTCTTAATTTTTACTCATTTTACCACGTTTTATTACCTTTTAGCACTTTTTGTTTGATCACTGTTATTGCACATAGGCCGTAATTAACTGGATGCTTCAAAATTTTCGCTTCTCGTAGGGCGCGGCCGTCACTACCCTAATCCCCGGATCAGGATTCTGGGGAGGGTGGAGAGTGACTGGCAGCGTTCTCACATAGATTTCGTTAGTTTTAAGCCGTTTTTCTTGATAGGGAACTGTCAGTGCTTCTCCCCCTGGGATTAGGATTCCTGGGGCAGGAAGCGCTGGTCGTTTCCCTCTATAAAATTCGTAGGTAGGGCCAGTACTTATAGGAAGCTGGTAGTAGACATGTTATTCATTGTGGTTGTGGGTTTTGTCGTTGTGATCATTGCATTGATGTTTACGTACGTTATTTTTCTCTATTGTGTTGTTTGTTTTGTTACTAATAAAAGTACATTTATATTTGTATGTTTCCCGCCCGTCCCTCCCAGCGAGCCTATGTCCCCTACGTGGATTGGTGGCGCTGGCCAGGCTGCTTTCTTGGACTGATGGAACACCGGAGGCTCCGGTTGTCGGTGCTGTTATGTGGGTCTTGGCCCTTCTGGGCACGGTTTTATGGTTCTTGTCCCTGGGTACTATCTGGTTCTTCGGAGGGCTCTAGCCCCGCGGGGGGGGCGGCCCTCCGGGGGCACTGGTGGGACATGTTGGTGGTCTTTAGTGACATTGTACCGGTGATTCGGGTGCCTTGAGTGGAAAGCTCTTGTGAGGGCTCTTAGAACTTTATTTATTGGTCTTGGATGGTGCCTGGCTTTGTGCCCTTTTGGAATTGTTGGTGGCTAGTGGTAGAAGATGTTGGGTGGGCTGTCGCGCAGGGGCGCCAGCGGTTGGTTGGGGGCGTGGTTGCCCATGTTTGTTTGTGTTGGTTCCCAGAAGATTCCTGTCAGTGGGGCTAGGCTCGCTACTATTGTCCCTGTTCCCAGTATATATGATGTGGCTTTGTTGAAATTTATAGCGTGGTGGGGGGGGGAGTGTTTGTAGATTCGGGTTATGCGTGGGTAGGGGGAACCTTGGGGTAAAAATTTACTAAATTTTGTTGAACATTGTTGTTCTTCTTACTTTTCTTTAAATGCCGGAGGTTTCGGATTTTCTTTGAGTAGGGCGCTCGCTACCTTGGCTGGGCCATTGTACCGTCTTTTCGTTTTTCTTTTGCTGTTCTATAGTTCTACTACCAGCTCTAATCATGTTGAATTTTCCTCATTCTATTTTGTTTCGGGTATCTAACTATTGGTTTGTGTTTTTTTCTGTCCTAAAATCGAACACGATATTTGTCTCTTCAAAATTCTTGTCATTTGTGCTCGCTGCCATTATTTGCCATGATGTCGATTCTGTGGTGCGTTACTGCAAGTATGCTTTATAATATGTGCTTTATATTAGTGATATATCGTGTTCTCTGGCATTGTCAGACTTTGTATCCGGCTGTTTTCTACTTCATTTGAGATTAGATACAATTTTCTTCAGTTAAAGTTTTGTCGGAGGTTCAGGAATAGGCTTTGAATATGTTCATATATTCTCTTCTTTGTTGTCTGTGCCCTCGCCCGTGTCTGTACGGTTGTACGTAGTTTAGTAGCTAGTTGTAGTACGTAATGTCTTGTCGTGTATTGTGTTGTCTACTTTGTCTTATCCAGTTTGGATGACCGGTAGTGGGATCCCTTGTCTTGTATTGTGGCGTCCAAACTGTGTTGTGTCTCTGGAGCGGTTCTCCAGCAGTAGTTTTAGGTTGTATATTTTGCAATTTCTACTCAAAAGCGTTTTATCATACTGGTACCTAGGTTACCTAAGCTAATTTTCCTTTTAATTTACTAATTTGGCCAACTTTTCAGTATTCGCGGCGAGGGCGCGCGCCTCAAAAGAGGGGGTATTTTGTGGAATATTACTCGAAATTCACTTTCTTTCTGTTCGTAATATTGGAAATTTCCACTCGAATCATAAATGCAAATTAGATTTGGCTACAGACTGGCTTTGCACTATGGCTGAATGGTAGAGAGGCAAAAACTAGTCAGTGTTTTGGTAGTCACTGGGCTTGTCAAGTTGGGTTTTGGGTGATTCGGTTGTGCGATTTTTGGCAGCTGAGACTAGGCCAGTGCGGCCGATTTTGTGAAGTATTGGTTTGTTTTGTCGATTTCTATAACTTCTACAATTTTTGGCGCAAATGTATAGTTTGTAGTCTTTGATTAAAGTGACAGCGTTATTATTTTCTATTAGTTTCGATAGTTTCTTATATAGGCACGAGTGAGGAAACTAGGGCATACACTACCAAATAAATAGAACCTGCGAGTCTTAATTCATTTATTTGCAGAGTTTCCTATTATTTTTTACACCGTGCTTTGCCCTGACCATTTGGAACCCCTTGGAACCCCATCCAAGTGACCATCACAGATCCACTGAGCTGATCATGCGGGAATATTGAGTGCGTCGTCATCGAGCCTCATGCCCCATGGTCCGTTCCTTCCATCCAATATGACTATTCGCAGTCTGGAAAGTCATTTTTCCCGATTGTGAAATCCTCTGATTTTGACTTTTTCTGGCATCAGATTGGACTTGACCCATGTCGCCCACCATGATGACGGTTCATCCGATGCTGGAACCTGGATTAGACTTTATCCCCATTGATCTTCGGATCCTGATCACTTGTAGATCTGTGTTTTGTCTGTTTTTGTGATAGTGACACTTAGTGTATTGCTTATGTTATTTTCACTTTTAACTCATGAATCTGAAATCTCGAATTTGGAATTTCTTGTTTTCTTTTGTTGTGGAATTGTATTTCTCGTACCTAGGACTTGAATCTCTGTTATGTGCATTGTGTCTAAATTTTGTGTACGTACGTTTCTACGAACCTCTAATCTCTATGTTTAGTAGTTTTTCGAACCTGTATTCTATGTGTTTAGTTTATACGAATTGGTATTATTTAGTTTTGTTAGTCTGCGAACCTTGAATTTAGTGTAGTTAGTTTTTTGAACTTGTGTCTCTGATATAAATATGCCGTATATTAACCATAATTTTGCGTATTTTTCTATTAGTTTTATATGCCAATATTATTTGCTCATAATATGTACAGTGCTTTTTTTTGAGGAATCATTCCATTTGCCTTCGTATACTGCCATATATGTATGCCTTATATTGTCAAATAACCCAGTGACAATTCTCGTCATATGAAAATACAAAAATTTTCCTTGGGAGGGTGGGGTTTTTCTTCCCGTGGGACCTCCACCTTACGGTGTGTATTTTCTATGGTTACTTTATTATTATTATTATTATTATCATAGGCAGTTTGCCTTGTTGAGCGACGGCCTGATAAACCCTAGCTCAGCTTGGTTTAACTTAAATTTAATTAATATTTTATCTGAAAGTTCAACTTCTTATCTTTTGTTAACATTTATTAACACACTCGTTTGACTATACATTCCAAAGGAGGGTAACTCCTCTTTCCCATGAGTTACTTTTGGAAAGTCAGCTGTATTTTCATATTAAGCTACTTACAATCCTAGTTTCTTAATACGGTTCTATTATAATACGTGCATTTTTGCTTACTACGTACGTATGCCTTTGTCAATGTTGTGCTTTAATTTTTGACTGTTGCTAGCATCTCATGGTGCCTAGTATATGCTTAACCTTTGTACTATGTAGTATTTAATCACTTGTTTCTTTGTGTTTTCTATACACTTGTTGGTTCAGAATAGAGCTTATGAGTTTTAACTTGCAGTTGCTTGTTGTGTTGGTTTTGTACCAGTAGCATCATTGCTCTGTACTGTTTGTGCTTGTTGAGAGTTCAGCTCACGTACCAGTTCGCCATTTGTGCAGTGATCCTCTCGGGAGTTCGGATGGCGAGCCCTGGGGAGATGTAACGGATCAAGGTGACGCATGGTCAACCTTTCCGTTGCTGGTGGTAGTAGCTAGGCTAGCTACCCGCTTGGCTTCATATATCAACATCACTGTGGGCTGGGACACGTTTGCAAGTCACGTAGCTCCCCAACGTGTATGCGTGGTATTGGGTGGGTTCCCCCCCTCGTGACTTTGGGAGCTACGTGATTGGGGGAAATTTCCACTAGGGGGCGCTCGTGGGAGGGTCCAATCCAACACTCGCTTCCCCCCTTCACTTGTATTATTTCTGTCATTGTGTGCGCCTGTTTAATTCTGCTATTTCTCCCCCTTAATTACTGTAAATATTCTGTGTCTCCCTCAGCTCTCCCCAGAGCTTGGTACGTTGGCTGACCCCCCGTCAGCGCTGTAACTGTAAGTTAATTGTGTTGTTTATTTGTGTGTGCTTGAGGGTTCATCCCAGTATTTTATTATTGTGTTGGTATTAATTATAACTTGTTATTCCGTTCTTTATTAAAGTGTATTTAGCTAGGTTTAGTATTTCTGAGCTCCTGCTAGGTAGGTAGTTCAATTCTGAGTGAGTGAGAGTGCGAGTCATCTCGCCCTTAGGATCGGATTACCCCTGCGTATATTATTTGGCGAGGCTGTCCCGACCGTCTCCTGTAGTCGGTCTGTTATCCATCTGTGCCACGGTCTCCGCGGCCGCTACGTCTGGGCGTGGTAACGGTGTTAGTACGTAGGTAAAACTACTAGCCCCGCTACAGTGCTTTCTCAAATTACCAAAATTCAATTTTGCCAGATCACAGGTGCTGATTGGAATGACAATTAAATTTATTTCTTTAGTTAGTTTCATGTGCGTTGCAGTAAGAGACCTGAGCGCTTCCTTCTTCCTCCAGCAAAGTGCGCAGTCTTGCTTTCATGTAACTTCAGTTTCGATACGAACTCTTTCTTCTTTCTGATTTGTAGTAACTGTTGTCTGGGTAGCTCAGTCGGTCGGTCGGTCGGAGGAGCGGTCGGAGCGTGGGTTCAATTCCTACCTGACGCCAACACAGGTCAAAGCTGTTGGATTAGCAATTATTAATGTCTTTAGTCACCTTGAAACTAATTATAATCAGATTTTCAACTCTGTGTCTTCTACTTATGAACTACGGTAACCTCATAGCCGTCGCTCTAAAACTAGGCAAGAAACTAGAAGATGAAAGCGAATCAGTGAACCTGATTATTTAAGGAGGGGGTCACTTTGGTCAAAAATCTATAGTCACAGATTTCGGTCATTTTCACACATAATATGCCCCCATATGTTCTCAAAAACAATACATTAGTGTTCGAAATCAAACTGTGACAGAGTTATTCTGGTTCAAAGCAGAAAAACTTGAAAATTCCGGTGATGAGCCCTGCAAGTTCAGGTGAAGACCGAACGCGACCGAGAATAGCGTTAACCGATACACCAAATTAAAGACTTTATTTGGTATTAAAGGTAATATTTAAATACGGTTCCCTATCAAAACGTCTAAAGTCAAAACGTCTAACGTTCATAACGTCTACCGACGAAATGTCTAACGACGAAACGTCTACTGACAAAACGTCTAATTTTTCTAAAATTGTGTCACACGTTCAAAACGTCTAAACTTTCCCTCTAAACTAAACTTGGGTCTGGGCCAGTTTTCCTGGTGGCAGGGTCTTGCCAAATTTTGAATTTGAAGTTCTGGCACTGTCCCAAATATACTTCTTATTTTCTGCATTTGTTTCAGTATTCGACTAGTCATTGACTATTCACTGATTAATTACTGAATACTGTTTACTGACTGTAATCAGTAAAGATGATGCAGATTTCACTGATTACTTTCACTGATTACTTATATATTAATTTTAAGCACAAGTTCTAAAATTTCTAGAATTGAAAAGTGTAATATGAATTGTACATTTTATAAATATTCTCAAGCCATTTGCTCACCCTAGCGTTTCAGAAACATTTAAAAACTAAACAAATTTAAAATGAAACAGTAAAATAGACGTAGAGTTTAACTTAATGTGATTTTAAAATATATACATTTACTTCAAAATAACACTAAACCTGATTAGCTTTCTTTAAACATGATTTTAGACGTTTTGAACGTGTGGCACAATTTTAGAAAAATTAGACGTTTTGTCAGTAGACGTTTCGTCGTTAGACGTTTCGTCGGTAGACGTTATGAACGTTAGACGTTTTGACTTTAGACGTTTTGAACGGACACCTTTAAATACAGACGTGGCTCAAGGCTAGCTATCCAGGCGTTCACAATGCATGCTTGAGTGATGCACTGACCTAACTTTGTAGGACAGCCCAGTATAATTTTAACTAATTTTATCTTGCACAGACACGATTTTAGACCCATCGTTCTATGACAAAATTGCATTGAATTAGCCATCGATTGATACCCAATTTGTCTATATTTAGAAAAATTTAGAAATTGAAATTTTTCACATATAAAGATCAAAGGTTCCGTCACAGCGTTCATGTCTGTCATGTTGTCATATTTTTCAATATATTCAGTCTTGGCCACATTATGTGACAGACATGGATATATTAATCTGCCAAGCTTGGTAATTTTTACCACATAATGAGTGAGAAATTATCAAAAGAATGTGAAAATTATGAAAAATGACCCTTTTTAGTAAAATTTGCCGCCCTTGTGGCAAGTGTTTTGAGCTTACTGTAGATGATAGAAACATGCAAATACTTTCGTAAGACGAAGTTTTATACGTATACATTTTATCTATTTAGCCGTTACTCTAGCTTTTGCCAATCGTCCAGGACAAGCAAGAGTATCGTAGGTCCTGCTTTTCATGGTCCAAAAATGGCCGATTTTCCAAAATTTATATTTCAAAAATTTGCCAATAATTCGTCACTCAACAGAATTGTATTAAACTAGATAGCTGCACTCTGCAATATGTCCTTGACATATGTGGAAAGTTTCAGCGCTGTATAGATTTTTCATACAGCAAAAATTTTTCTGCCACAAACCTTTTACCTAACTTTTTCATTTTCCTATGATTAACACATGTCAAGGTCACCTTTGAAGGACTCTTCAGAACGATAGAAGCAGTATTACGGAAAATGCACTTGTCCTGTTTTGAGGACCCATGTGGACTACAAAATACTTGAAAATGAGCAAAATCGGAGACGGTAGAAAAAATCGGCAAAAAGTGCCCCCCTTAAGGTGGTGACTCCTTTTGGGCATGTATTGTTGACTGACGGACCATATCTAGTCAAAATTAGGTGAAACGTTCCGAAATAAGTCCTTTCAGCATTCTAACACCCTCCGTGCAATCCCGCTACAAGAACTCAACTTTTCCCGTTCAAGACTGTCTTTGCCAATTTCCGACAGTTGGTCAATAGCTGCATAGCTGTGACTACATTCATTCGAAAGATCCTGTTGTGCTCTACAGTTTTCCTTTTGAAATAACTTTCTAGCTTTTTGTAGTGTTGTTTCAGTAATCGATTTTAGTTTCAGTTTCAGTTTCAGTCGGCGGTCCAAGACGGTTTCAGTTTAAGCTTCAATTTCAGGTCTTCTTCCGGAATAGTTTCAGTTTCAGTTTCACTTTCAGTCGGGATCTCAAAATAGTTTCAGTTTCAGTTTTAGTTTCAGTCGGAGTTTCAGTTTCAGCTTCAGTTCATTCGAAAAACCGCAGTTTCCAGCCCTGATGCATAGTATAATGCATGAATTTATGATTATTTACACCCCTACTGCAGAGTATTAACGAAACAAGCAATATTTTGTGCAAAAGGTTATGTTTTTGTCTGAGGAACATTTAGTAAACTGTAAACCTGCTGCGCAGCCAATATTATAAAATCCAAAATTTACATGCTTATTAATAGAAGAAACTAGTGCAAAACATGGTGTGAATTAGATCTTGTTTACAATTATGTACCTGCTCGCTTATTCAAAGTTTCTGATATAACTCCAATTTCACGCATTTGGAATGACATAGTTCGTTCTAATAGAAAACGCTTGTATACATAAGTAGTCATCACTTCATCAGAAAGACGATTTCCGGTTCTCGAATTGACAGAACACACACAACTTATCTACATATGCGCAGTCACAGGGATTAAAGAAAAAGTGTTCTTAGGAAACGAATTTACACACAAACTATATACATCCTATCTTAAAGCGTTGCATACACGCATTTATACAAAAATGCATCTTTAGCAACAAAATTGAGTGCAAAAGCTCGATCTGAGCAAATTTAAAAGACCTGCTGCGCTGAGGCGCAGCAGGAAAAACCACTTAAAACCTGCAAATCTCCTTGTTTTGAGAAAAGACTGAAACTAGTTTTAGTCCGAGTTTCAGGTATTTACCCAGTATAGTTTCAGTTTCAGTTTAGGTTTCAGGTCTCATCCCAAAATAGTTTCGGTTTAAGTTTCAGTTTCAGTGCCTGAAACTGGAACCTGTACAACCTGAAACCTAGTTTCAGTTTCAGTTTCAGTGCCTGAAACATCACTAGCTTTTTGCTATAGTGAGACAAAACCAATTTTCTTATTTTTTCATCGAAAACTTATCATTTTTGCAGAAATCCAATAATTCATTAGGTACATATATGCAAATCATATTATTAAACTTAATTCGTCAATTTGAAGGTCTCACAAAGGCCAATTTTCTGAGGCATAGTCACCTTCCAACTTCTAGCCCATAGTCTGATAATATAAACAAGTTACCCCTTAAAAGGGGAATAATACCGCCGTAGAGTTTGAGATTTATGTGTTCAACGTTTTGTTTGTTTTCATCATACTGTTCTAGTGTACGTTGACGTTAGCTTTTGACTAGATCCAACTCCCCGACATTTACCGTTTCTGAGACAAAAGAATAAGAGTATTTTATTGCCATTTGCCACTGCCAATTGTGAAACTAAAATTCTACCGGACGACGGATTCGATCTGCGTCCGGAAAAGTGCCACGCGGACACCCTAGCCACTACACTACTTTGACTATAGCGTTTTTATCGAGTAAACTGCGAGAGAGAAAGTTGTCATTTATCTATATATGTTTATTTTAAACAATTTATTTTATCTAAATTCTGAAGCAAAGCAAACACTAATGAAATAAATACAGTGCAAGCGCAAAATCAGTCTTTGCACACGAAAATTGTAACATCAGTTTTAGCGATTTATTGATCTGTTAAACCTCTGCCAATCAAGTGAGAGGCAAATAACGCCCGATTACCGGTAATATGAGAGAAGGCAGAGAGTGATCGTGTGCAAAACAATTTACGGGGCGTTGAAAATTAACTAAATTGACTGTAATGATGCTCTAAAAATTGCAAAATCGTAGAAAAATTGTTGGGCAAAAAAACCTGCTTAGCAGGGACATGTGTTGAAGATAGGACAGAAAATCCTCCGCGCCAAGCAATTTACATGCAAAACATAGGAATTCAGATGGGTCAACCCATTACAAGTATACCGCCTCCGGCGGTATAAAAATGTAGTTTTTGCATAAACACGACAAAATTTTTTCCAGCATTGTGGAGCATTTAGTATGCATGCTAGAGGGTTGCTACCTAGCAGATGTGCTTTACACAAAAATAACCCGAGACTCTTTTTAGTTGCCCCGATTGTTACTTTCTAGTAAGGTCGTCGCTTGCCAAAGTTGGGGAAAGTAGGCTAAAACCAGGTTGCGCACACATTTTAGCAATTTTCTCAATTACGAAAAGCGGCTTCATAACTAAAAAACGGTCCCCAGGTATATATATGTGGATACGAACTCCTTCTAGCTTGGTGCGACTGTAGCCTCGGTAGCTCAGTTGGCAGAGCGTCGGAGCGTTCATCCGAAAGTCGTGGGTTGGAATCCCACCCGACACCCGAATTTTTCGAGTATCAGGTGCTGAAGTGGCAATTTCATTTCTTACAATATATATTTGACAAAGGTAACGAATGCTATAATCAATGTCTCTCGGAAAATTTACTTCAGTCTCCAAAATCCGTTAAAAAAGTTTTCACAACCCAAAACTAAGTTATTATATTAATTAAAAACCGAAGATGTTAAGCTTCATTTTGATATACAAATCTCAACGTAACTAAAAGACTCTTTAAACACAAGTAATGAATGAGTAATCTCAGTTCAAAGTTGATGTCTCCAAACGGAATCACCACCTTAAGCAAAGACCAAGCTTAGCAACATCAAACATGTGCCTTATGCCAAAGTTGACTCGTTTTGGCAGGTTGTTCTTGCCAGGGTTGTGTCAAATATCTTAGGCATATTTGAAGCATAGATGGCGAAACGTGAGTGAAACACAAATTGCGACAAGTCATGGAAAGCCACAGACAATCCAAAAAATCAAGATTACTATCATTCTCTGACAACAGCAATTTAGTGTGTGTTCTGACAAAATTACAAACAGACGGATCTTTCTGTGCTTTCCGGGAAACCGGGTAAACCAGGCAGCCAGTAAAGACTAACGTGGACCAGTCCCATAAACTACATACTTGTGCGTAGGTATGCAACTTTTTGATTATTTATTTTATGTTTCACAAATGAGCGGCATGAATTACGTCTTGGATTTTGCCATTTGGCTAATATTAGCAATGGCTAGTTTTCAGAACTTTGAAATAAGTTAGGTCACTAAGAGTCTCACCAGCAATACTAGATTTCTCGAACGAGTGTTGACGACGGTTGCTCCAAAAATCTCAAAGCCAAATGTACGCCCTTTCTGAACTAAGGCGTCGTCATATCGAAAAATCGATTGCATATTTCCATTTCTAAATTCCATTTCATCAGGTCAAAGAACCCCAGTAAGAAACTTTCTGCAATTAGAGTCCGGTTAGAACCTAATTACAGATCAAAAGGGCAGACTAGGGGCTGCCAGTTTTATTAGATAAAAAACTACCCACTGCCAAATATTGTCATTTTGCCAAATCACTGACTTTAACCTGTTATTGCTAAACAACAAAGCTATGTGGTTGCCTGCCCGCTCTAAACGTTTGGGGTCGCCGCAGTTTTACCTAAACAGGCAACCCTTTGATTTGGGTATGTTCGTTACTTATTTATTTATTTCTCCGTCCCCCCAACCTGCCGGCATTTTTATCTCGAGATTGACTTGATTGGTTTAGCTAAAATTTTGCAGGTAGGTGGGGTGAAGTGCTCTGGGACACCTAGGGGCTCATCCCTATGCAACTTGCGAAGGTACTCCATACGGTGATGCTGCATATGGTCAAAATTGAAAGTTCCGGAAAACACCCAATATGGGTATCACTTGTAGCTCTCATTAAAGTATATAAAAACACTATATATGCACTAGAATGTACAAAGTCTGAGTTACAAAGCCTCAAAGGACCAAAAATGGCGAAAACCGGTCAAATCAGATCACATTTTATGTGGAGGCAGTTAGTGAAGTTATGAATTGTTAGGCTGAGTTTAGAACTGAGGCTAAAATTGGTACTGGGTTGATTCGTGGGTTGATTCGCATACTGCTGACTAAGGACTTCTGACTGTATCGTAACCGAATGTAATTAAATACTTGCTCTATAATTAATTAATGTACCTGAGTGCTAGTTTTTATAATTAACTTCGATATTTCTGACAGTATATTTATGTATTTAGTATTTATGTATTTAGTAAAATATTTATGTGATGTTATTACGCAGTCGATTATTTCCATTAGCTAACTGATATTTTAGAGTGACTGTTATTTTATCCTTTGAGTATGAATTTCGGATGCATAATTTTGAATAGTCAGTCTGTGGTGTATCGTCACTATTTTGCAGTCTCTGTTTGAAGCTGAGTAATAGTGGAAATTTAGTGGTCTTCGTTCCTTGTTTGAAGTTTTTTGACTAAGAAGTTTGAGAAGTCTTGCTGTGTCTTGATGGACACTTTTATTTGTAAAAGAGATCAATATTTGGACTTATCTCCCCAGAAAACTAAGTAGGATTAATGCTTCCCAGCCTGGCATTTTCGAGAGCCTCCTTTAACCCTTGAGCTGGGTTCATACGTCACTAATACGTGACGTATAGCGAGTCATAGATACACGAGATACGCTGCACGAAAGAGGGCCGTCCAAGCACCGTCCTCTGCACGTTACACAGTTTGATTGACGGGTCTTCCCCAATTCCAAAGCTTCCTAGTTTTGAAATTTAGTCGTGGTTGCGCTTTCAAGGTGAACGGTTGACTTTTTCGCTTTGCATGGTTGTCTGCTGGACTTGGATAAATAACCGACGGCCTGTACGGGAGTGACCGGTTCGCACTGTCAGTGACCGGTCAGAGAGTATCTGTTTGTTGTTTACGTTTGCTACTTTTCGCCATTACCACATTTTATTTGCTTTGACTTTCATCTCTTTGGTGTTTAACCGCTTTCCGAAAGGCCTGTAAATTGGATCTCATCACGCTTGGATTTTAACATCACCAAGGTAGCTTGAACTTAGTGAGTCGAATTACCTGCTAGTACAAACAAGTTTGGGTATTTAGCGATTTGAGATTTTCAAGAGAGCTTGCAAAAAGTTGAGTGGTCCAAGATGTACGTAAGTACTTAAAACAATGTCTAACCTGTCCACGTTTGTCTTTGTTGTAGCTGTACCGAAGTAATGACTGTTTAACTTTAACGGTATGATAATAATTGCACTCATATCATTAAGAGATCAACTTCATTCGAAGCTTTTTTGGATCGAGCGACAATTATTAGAATACGTACAAACGTGACACTATCTTAAGGGGGGGTCGCCAGGTACCAAGATTTATAGTCACCGATTTCGCTCATTTTTGATTATAACATACCCCCACATGTGCCCAAAAACAAGACAAATTTTCAGAGTCCAGGGTCAATCCAGTCTAGAGATATTGCTGTTCAAATCTTTACAATTTAGTATTTACGTTAGTATGCCTCGTTGAGGATTTCGAAGTCTCGTGCACGTGGGATGACAAGAGACTGCGGCATGACAATTACATCAATTTAAAGCCTTTATCTGGAGGTGTTTACTACCTCATAAATTACCGTGGCAAACCAAGCAACGAGCGAGACTCGACGTTTGAACGATTTGGAAAAGCTTATTCCGACTGTCATTTGCTTTAAACTTTAACTCGATCTAGCTTTCCATATTGCTTGCAGAGACTTGGTACAAGAAGATACAATGTTCAGGACATTGAGAACTTTAATTTGATATAAAATATGACTATATTTGAAAAAGTTGAAAATTTGACATTTTTTACCCGTAGCATGTCACCAGAGGAAAACGCAGGCTATTGGCATGAAACTTTACATACAAGTAGGTTTTATGCCAGTCTATTAGCATGCCAAATTTTATTGAGATACCTTAAGATTTGTCTGACTAATGAAGCAGCAAACATGAAATTTTCGAAAAATGACTCTTTTTGAGGAAAAATGGAATTTCTGCTACCAAAACTGCGAGCTACTAAAAAGGCTTGATAGGAATTGATTATATGCAAAATAAAGCTCTAACAATATGTTGTGCTACCTAATATCACCCCCCCCCCCCCCCCCCCCCCCCGATTTAACAAACCCCCCCCCCCAAACACAATAATATACAACCCCCCCCCCGGTTTTTTTTGTTTTCTAAATCTAAACGCGAAGTTTCTACATCGAAGGATTAGTTCAGGACAGAACAAAACGTCCACTGACCTACACATTTGTAGAGCGATTTTGAGCAAAAATCGACTTCTCCGGACTTTGAAAATTCGTATAAAATCAGCGACCCTACGGAATATAACCTCGTATAGATATTAGCACTTTACCTAGTCTAAATTAGGTTTACAGCGAGTGGTAGCCGATTTGCTCTTACACAGCGCTGAAACTTTTGGTAGCAGAAAAATTTTCCTAACTTTTTCATTTTCCTATGTTTAACACACGTCGTGGTCACCTTTGAAGGGCTATTGTGGATGATAGGAAAAGTTTTGCAACAAACGCACTTGTCATGTTTTGCGGACCCATGAGGACTATAAAATATGTGAAAATGAGAAAAATCGGAGGCAATCGAAAACTCGCGACCCCACCCCCTTTAAGCGAATTTATCTGTGCTTCGTATAATATTGACACCTGTGTTTGTGTTTGTGTAATTAAGAATCATGAATACTAAAACTAGCTGTCATCGCAGGTCCATGGAGATCATCGGATAACTTTAGAAGAAAACGGAAAAATAAAAACACCCCATTAGGACTTTTATTACATTTATGTCAAGTGCTGCAACTTTTGCTAGAGTTGACCGTTTGGGCTGAAATTTCACATGCGGATTGAGGGGGGGGGGTAAAATGCTCCCGGATGATTGGAGAACCCACCTAGATGCAACATGCGTAAGTACTCGATACGCTGATGTTGCCTATGCCCAAAATTGAAAATTGAAATCCGGCCAATATGGGTATCATTTAAAAGCTTTGGTTGAGTAAATAAACTGTTGTAGGGTCAAAGTTCCTAAATGCACTGAATTTGACATATATGCCCCGGTCAGAGGAAAATGACAGCAACAAACCATTCATATAAATAAGCTGGTTTACCTTCATATGGTGACTGATTTCCTGCGAAAAACTAGGTCTCCCCGAGGCTGCCGACCCAACCACTTCGTAGCCTACCCCGTTAACCGTTAATGTAACAACAGTATATCCCAAAAATAATATATTTAATATATTTCTTATCACCACATCATTATATATTATTTCAAGTTAAATACTTCACTAAATAGACAGTATCTGTATGTTTATAGGAGGAGCTTTTGATGCCCTGCTCAACTCTAGTTCTCTCTGCAAACAAAATCAACAACATACTCGGAACAGTGGACAATTATGCCGCCTAAGAATGAGCTGCATGCCGGCTTCAAGTGTGGGTAGCACTGGGTAGCCTTTATGTACACTCTAGCCACAGTGGGAGTGAGATTATTTCCTGGCATCAGCGTAACGTTGCTTCCATGCACGTTCAGGTGAACCTGCCCAATACTGGCCGCTACCGGGTTAAAGATGCTCAAGGACAGGTTTGCACCATTACCAACACCAAGGCGAATATCACGGACGCTGGTCATAGCGCTGAAGGCTTCAGGATCAAACTGTGTAAAGTGCGCATTTCCCAGATCTAGCTTTTTTAGTTTGCCGAAACCATTCAATGATTCCTTCGTGAGTCTCTTTACACCTTCATCAAATTCCACATCGTCCAAAACCAGTTCCTCCAAATTCCTAGCCTTTGCCAGAGCTTCCAGGCAGGACAAATCGTTCATTGAGTTGTGACTGAAGTTAACAACCTTCAAATTTTCTGCACCGCTGAACATTCCAGGATCGCAGGTTAGGTTGACTTCATTGTGTGACACATCTAGCCGTTCCAAACTGGGTCCAGCTCGAAAAGGCAAACTTTCTTCAGTGTCAAGCTTCGAGGAACTTAAGTTCAAAAGCTTCAGGTGGTCTAGTCCATCAAGTGCTCCGCGTTCAATTTTTAGTTGACCTTTCTCTAAAGAGTTGTCATTAAGCAGCAGTATTTCCAGGCTCGGAAATGAGCTGAAAGCGTTAGCTTGAAGATGTTTTAATGGATTTTGCTTCAAACTTAACATTTTGGTAGCATTGCTCATTCCTGAAAACGTATTAGAAGTAATCTCATTGATCTCGTTGTTCTCCATGAAAAGCGCATCTACTCTTAGTCCTCGAAATGCTCCGGGCATCAGATGTCGGATTCCTGTGCCTGTAATTTCCAACGTCTTCACTGATAGGCCACCAAATGCTCCAGGCATGATTCCATGCATTTGTGCATATGTGTCTTCAATAGCGAGCTTAAATGGAGGTCTGGCGACTCCTGTACTAAATGCATTGGATGGTAGTATTCTTAAATGTCCCCTCGTATTAAGATAGATGTCAATGAAGAAATCGGATACTGTTAATTTAAAGTCGGCGGTCACAGGAATTGGCATTTTCAGGTCACATACAAGAGAACTGCCAAAGATTCCACAATTCGCTGAGTTGGGTGGAAACACACTAAATTTATCGCCAATGGCAACCGAAATCCCACCCATGCAGAGCATCAAAACATATCCCAGCAACGTGGACATTGCTTTTCACCTCTATAAAGCCTCAAAGCCTGAATTGCAAAAAATCAGCACTAAAACCAAAATAAAAATGTAAGATTAGTTGTGTTCAAATACTGTCACAAAAATACAAAATAATGACTGAGTGTGCACAAAGAACCTATAATTGCACTCTTAATTTAAAACGCAATACATTAAAACGTCAACAAACATCAGAATAATCCATAAACCTAATTCGCTATTATGAAATATTGCAGCCTGTGTGAAACAGAAGGATAAAGTTCTTTGAAAAAAAGGATATTTCATACACAAATCGTACTGGCCGGCCATATCTTAATCCACTGCTCACACACATTTACGAAGGAATGTATTTTTATCGCCAAATTACGTGCGAGAAAATACATAGTAGAAATGAAAAGCTGCTAAAATTTGGATGATCGAAAGTTGGACTGTATATATGTTGTAGCAAGATACTAAAATAGGCAAGAAAGCTATCTTGCAAAGATTTAGCAAGATAGTTATCTTTCCACGAAACTTAGCAAGATTACTGACTTCCCAAAATTGTTGGTAAGGTAGTCATCTTAACAGTTTCAGTGTGAAAGATGTCTTCAGTTTGGAGAAAACGGCAGTCATTAATATACCCTGTTTTATGCAGTCAATGCAACGGGACAACTTTCGCAAAATTAAAAAACTAACCATTGTGCTCTTTATCACTGCTGAAATCATATTTATAAAGGAAATGCCAAAATTAGAATTGAAATTGCATAGGCGAATAAATTTTAATATATTATTTCAAAGTTAACTGTGAAAAATACAAAAATTGATAAATTGTCTTTTTGTCATATAAATATATATTGTCAACATAAAGTGTCTTTTTAAGGGTTTCAGTCCTTTTCAGCCTCATTTCCATAGTAATTTGTATAATCGTGACGCATATTAATATTTCTTACTTAGTTATATTCGCAATAATACAAATTCTATGTATTTTCTATTACAAATGTTATTTCAGCAACAATCCGGAGCAGAATGGTCAGTTTTCAATTTTTGTGAAAGTCCTCCTTTGCATTAAACTCAGGAACCGAGTATACTATTTTCTTTGTTTTTTCCAAATTAAAAAGATATTTCATACTGAAACTGTTAAGAGGATTATCCTGCTATTTTGGCAAGATAACTCTGGTGCCAGTTTTACTATCTCGCTGCCACATATATACAGAATATTAATGTCAGTCGTCAACTCTGGCATCTTCTTCACTGGCGACATTGCGTACTTCCCACTCATTTCCGGTAGGTTGGAAAACTTGAACGCTTCCTTAATTAAGTTTTTACCTACCGATTATCCTTCCTTAAAAATCTTCATCATAAGTATGGAGAAAATGTTCTTTTTTAGGATTCCGTTTTGTTTAACCTTGAGTCTCTCTTTGATAAGCACTGACCTTCGTGCCGGCGTGTCAACATACTGGGTGGCACCGACACGTTGGTCTAGGGCTACTAAATACAATCTAGGGCTGTAATTTTGTGTCGTCTATAATATGTGTGTCTTCGCATTTCGTGTACTTCGTTGGTTTTGCATAATCCTGCCATAACACTAATTCGATTCCATTTTGTGCTTTATTTTGTTGGCTTTAATTTTTGTTTTGTTCTTGATCGCCTGTGCCTGTCTATTCACTGTCGGTGGCCGGCCCTTCTGATTGGTGCTCAGAAGTACTCCCCAGGTAAAATGGTATGAAAGTAGGATTGTATGCTGCTTGCGGCGTGGCCTATGGTCTGGCTGGTCTGGCGGGTCTGCTTTGGTCCTCACGGTTTGGTCGGCGGTGTAGGATAGACGCCTGGCCGTTCTTCAGGGTGGGCGGCCTGTTTCGAGTACTTTTCCGGTGCGGCGAATTTTCACCTGTTTGTAATCTCTTTCTATTGCTGCCTGAGTGTGACCGGGTTGTTGGAGGCCACTTAACTATCTTTATAAGTTTGGAAAAAGTTCAAACTTCGCTGGGTTTTTTTCTATATGGAAAATAGAGAAAATAACCAAAAAGATTTAGATCGATACTGCTTGCGCTTGCGTTTTAATCCCGCGATTTGATTACGTCAGTAGTATTCGTCTTAAATAGTCTGGTTTAAAACAAAGTACTACCCAAGCTACATACATCAACTATTCATGTACACAGGTTGTGCGGATTGCGAAGTAGTTATTAATTCACTCTGAAAGACAGTTTGAGTAGAATTTCTCATAGCATCCGGAATGCTTATCTTAAACTTCAAAACACGAAAGTACAAGGCTAAAGATTCATGGCATCGATTTCAGAAGAACACATAAACGTACAGAATCTGCAAATTTTATATTACTGTTTGTGTATTCCAACAGCGGATTCTGGAATTCACAAAGACGAAACCATTTTTTGATAGTTCCTGTTTAGTCAAAAAGCTGTTCTATCTAGGGAAGATTCGAAATGATGAAAGCCATACTCAAACAATTTTCAATGAATTACACTAAGATTTGTTCAACATATATAGTTTGCCTGTCTGTACGTGTTAAAATTCGAAAAGAATAAAAGCACAAAACCAAATAGAATACTAAGAATGAAGAAGTCGTGAATCAAATCAAGTCAAATTCCCCAACTTTCTTTGAAAACACTCACATCATACAACTTTTGCGCAAAATAGTGCCAGTATTTGAGCCGTTACTGTGCGCGCCATGAATGTTCGATCGATCATAAAGCGGATCTTCATTGGATTAGAGCACATCGAAATCTTTATCAGTATCATTATTATTATTATTGTTATTATTATTATTATTATCATTATTATTATTATTATTATTATTATTATTATTATTATTATTATTATTATTAATTATTATTATTATTATTATTATTATTATTATTATTGTTATCATTATTGTTATTATTATTATTATTATTATTATTATTATTATTATTATTATTATTATAATAATTATTATTATTATTATTATTATCATTATTAATATTATTATTATTATTATTATTATTATTATTTTTATTATTATTATTATTATTATTATTATTATTATTATTATATTATTAATATTACTATTATCTTTGCTCACGTGGGTTCGTTTCAGCCACTTGCTGTTTGGTTGGGTTCGACCCCAAATGCGTGGTCGTTCAGTGTCTTTGATCCTATTTGTGGTGACTGCCGACCTTCCGCCGTTGGGTTTTGCTTATTTTCACATATTTTATTATCCAATTGGTATCTTTAAACGAGTTTATAAAATTCAAGTCGTAACTCTGACGTTTGTGGAGTATTTTTACCTCAAGGTTGAGATTTTATGTGCTAAACGTAGAAAATTTAAGTTGTCATTTTTTGGCGTGGGCCAAAAAATCTCCCGATAAACGTTGATGAATCTGGACAAATTCTACATTAACATAACGCTAAAGTGTTGAACTGCGCTACACTGGAATTAGAATTTCAATTTAAGCCCGGTTCACACTGCACAAGGTTTAAGGTTTAAGGTTTAAGGTTTATGGTTTAAGGTTTAAGGTTTAAGGTTAAACTTGTTTATTTATGTTGAAGCGTTCACACTGGAAGGTTTAAGGTTTAAGGTTTAAGGTTTTAGGTTTAAGGTTTAAGGTTTAAGAAAGCCGAGTTAAAATATTTTTAACTTTGTATTTAGGTTTAAGCTTCCTACGTATTATATATGGAAGGTTTAGTTGATATTTTTCGTTATGTATGTTGTAGAATTCCTTATGTATGCACAGAACTAAAAATTTTTTAAATCCGTGAAGATTTGTATGTACACTGTTTGATATAATAAACCACGTGATATTCAGACATTCCTTAAACCTTGCTTAAACCTTAAACCTTAAACCTTAAACCCTAAACCTTAAACCTTAAACCTTAAACCTTAAACCTTAAACCTATTGTAGTGTGAACCGGGCTTTAGGCCTTTAAAATTTTTTAATTAAAGTTTGAAAGATTAAAATTTAACACGACTTGAGCATCAAGTCAAATTTTAATCCTTTTAAAATTAATTAAAAAATTTTAATGGCCTAAAATATAATGTTAATTGGAGGGTACCGCAGCATAACATTTAGGCATTATTTTAATGCATAACTTGTCCAGATTCATCAACGTTTGTGGGGAGATTTTTTTGGCGCACGCGAAAAATGACAACTTTTTAAATTTTCTATGTTTAACTCATGAAGTCTCAACTTTGAGGTGAAAGTATTCGACAACAGTAAGAGTTACGATGTTAATTTTAAAAGCTCGTTAAAAGATATTATTTGGACAATAAAATATGTGAAAATTAACGAGATCAAAGAAATTCGAAAAAAGACACAAAAATGGACCCCCCCCTTAAGGTGCTGGTGCGGGTATTTGCAGCCAATTTTGAAAGACTGAAATGTGCTCAATTCTTGGAGTTCAACAATAATTTTCATATCAATTCAAAGCTAAGAAAGTACTTGTTACAGCTATGTAGAGTATACCTGTCTCATTTAAACTCTTCAACTTGAACATGCGATAACAAGAAAACAATTTTTGAACATGGATTTCTCGAAATGTGGGAAAGCTAAAGAAAAGCGACCAGTTCATGCTTCAAAAGAAACGTCTTCCCGAGGGCTATTTTGCTGAATTTTCTAGTGATCAGGTCAGCTCAAGATTTTGAGAGAAATGTACATTTTGTCTGATTTTCGACAAAATTTTCAAGTTTGATTGCTTATTTCTCTCGAACGGAAAGACAAAACGCGAAACCATGAAAAATAGCCCTCGGCAATCGTCCCAAAAATGATGTCTAAAGCTGTTTTCTAATTGTAAAGAAATAATCAAAACCGCCTGCCTGCAGTCACTAAGGCCGTAGCCTAGTCCGAACAGTAGAGAGTCAGTGGGCGCTGTGAGCGCTCTTACCCAGAGAGAACTAATCTCTGGAGCTCCTGCCTGGTTGTCCAAAAAGAGGACAGCCAGCTCGGCTCTATCTGTGCTGCAACATAGCCAGAGAAGGTATTATCAAAACCCCTCTGACTGTGCTATGCACAGAAAGAGGACTGCAGTGGTTAGCGGATCTCCGTAGAGACACAAGTATAGGTTGTTGCACAACATAGAGTGCACTAGCTGATTTACAGGCACGCTAAGCGAAATTGCGAGGGGTTGTGATGCACGAGCGAAGCGAGTGCATTACAAACCCGAGTGTTTCGTGAAAGCTTGCACGAGAATTTTTTTGTGGAACGAGGGCGGAGCGAAGCGGAGCAGTGCACATCGTGCTTCACAACTTGGATGGAGGCACGGGGGTTACAGCACAGCAAATTTGAACTAAGCTATTTCACAAACAGCATTACGGACTAAGGCTACGGCCTTAGTGACTGCAGGCTGCAGGCAGGCGTTTTTCATTATTTGTTTATGATTAATGCCTTGTATCCTTCATGGACCGCCTGCTAGCCAGCGTTTACTTCATTTTCTTGACGTGAATGTTATGGCGGATTAAAGCAGATTTCTGCAAAACTCAAATTTTTACGTCGCGACTTTTCTAAAATGTTTTCTAGGCTATATGGTGTAATTGTTTCAAATTTGAATGAATTTCAACGACAATTGCGCTTTTAAAGCTCAAAAATACACGAACCCGCACCAGTACCTTAAGTGCCTTCTAAGGACTGATTATGGTTAATCTACTTACCTTAGAATGGCTGGTTTGCTGTTGAATAAAGAAGAACCGCAACCCGCTAATAGTATTCACGAAATGAATCGTGCTTATACCCCATTAAATTTCCAATTTAATTGATGATAGAACGTTATTATCAAAGCTTATACCCCATTAAATTTCCAATTTAATTGATGATAGAACGTTATTATCAAAGCTTTGCAGCTGAAGAATTTTCTGGCTAACATTTACATTAGTTAAAACAAATGCTCTTATTAAATTAAGCACAAAAAGACATAAAATTGAGCAAGTGACAACTATAGGTATAGAATACCTTCTCTGGCTATGTTGCAGCACAGATAGCGCCGAGCTGGCTGTCCTCTTTTTGGACAACCAGGCAGGAGCTCCAGAGATTAGTTCTCTCTGGGTAAGAGCGCTCACAGTACCCATTGGCTCTGTTCGGACTAAGGCTACGGCCTTAGTGACTGCAGGCAGGCGTTTTTCATTATTTCTTTATGATTAATGCCTTGTATCCTTCATGGATCCGCCTGCTGGCCAGCGTTTACTTCATTTCTTGCCGTTTTCTAATTGGTTGCATGAGTTGAGAGAAATCCGTGTTCAAAACAATCTGATTGCGATTTTCAAATTTTCATATGTTCGTTGCTGTGCGTTGGCACGGATGCCGCAGAGAGTTCTCCGTTGGGTATAACATGTGCTTTAGGACTACAAATACGATAATACTTGACCGACGGACCAGCGCTGTTGAAACTGCCGAAACCTTGCAAAATGGCCAGTTTTGGTCCTCAAAATCAATTTTTGCTGGTATTTTTAAACCGTAAGGAGTCGAAGAATACTCTCAAGAGCAAAGTTGTAGGTCTTGGTGAGACGATTCGAATGATCGTCTGACGCGACTGCTCTGGCAAAAGGGCGCAAATGATTTTTCATTTTTTCGAGAAACGGGCGTTTGAAAATTTCTGACTTCTTTGAACTGAACTCCTGAACTAAATCTTTGTGTTAATAATTTGAAATCTTAAGCTGAGACGACCGTCAAATAATGTCAGCACATATAATTGTCTGAATATTTTCAAGCAGTCGTAGCCTAATTTGCATAATTATTGATTGGGCCCACTTGCGCCCTATTGCCAGATCATAAATTTTACTTCAACGTTATGTTGGGTAATAGATGTCATGGTAAAAGGACGTAAGTGCGCAATCTGTTCCAATTCCGCTGTTCTGTGCCTTTTAAGCGGTATGTTGTGCTAGTTAAATAGCCATGCTGAAACACCGTCTGTATAGCAACAGGTTTCCGTCAATGCGAACCCAACCCGAATGGATCAATGTGCAGAAACATTTATTTGAAGCTTCTTTGACGCCACTTTCTGTTCTCCTCAATGGGGAAGCAAATAATAACACTAGGTTTAAACACTTGTATAACCGGTTGCTAAGAATCGATCAGCCACTAACTATTTCTGTTGCCTAAATCAGTGTTATGATAAGGATGGGCGGTTGATAGGTCTGATGATAGGTTTCTATCTCTAATCAAATCAGTCCAGATGTACAATTGGCTCTACGTTCTCTAACCATAACGTCGACTAAAGTTAAAACAAAACAACTTGAAACTATCTACCATTTTTATGAGAAAATAACGTAATCATCTTGCCACCAAGAATTGAAAGCTCACTTACGCCCTTTTGCCCATGATTGGATGTCATGAACGTTTATGTGTAAAAGATACGGGGAGACGAGAACAACTGAAGATTTTTAGTCTTTTTGCCAAATGAAAATTCAGTGTGTCCAGGACCCGTTTCTGCAAGAAAGCGAAAATTGGCAGTTTGGACTAGGTCAGCCCTTTTGCCAGAACAGCCGCAAGTTCGCCCGCACAGTGCAGGTTATGACGGATTAAAGCAAATTTCTGCAAAACTTAAATTTTCACGTCGCGACTTTTCTAAAATGTTTTCTGGGCTATATGATCTAGTTTTTGCAAACTTGAATGAATTTCAACGACAGTTGCGCTTTTAAAGTTCAAAAATGCGCGAACCCGAACCAGCACCTTAAGTGCCTTCTAAGGGCTGATTAAGGTTAATCTACTTACCTTAGAATGGTTGGTTTGCTGTTGAATAAAGAAGAACCGCAACCCGCTAATAGTATTCGCGAAATGAATAGTGCTTATATCCCATTAAATTTCCAATTTAATTGATGATAGAACGTTATTATCAAAGCTCTGCAGCTGAAGAATTTTCTGGATAACATTTACATTAGTTAAGTCAAACGCTCTTATTAAACTAAGCACAGAAAGACATAAAATTAAGCAAGTGACAACTATCGGTATAGAATCAATGGCTTATCCTTAAGTTAATATGCACCCTGCTGTTGGCAATTCAAAATTAGCGGTGAGGTTCGAAACCAATGGGTTTTTAAGCATTTCTCTTACATAAATGAAATGCAATAATAATTTTATACAAGAAGACCCCCAAAAGGGGGTAGGTATGGTTCTGCAACTGAGCCCGAACAATTCTCATGTTCGAGCGGTGAGTTTGAATTTTGAACTCCTGAACTAAATCTTTGTGTTAATAATTTGAAATCTTAAGCTGGGACGACCGTCGAATAATGTCAGCACATATAATTGTCTGAACATTTTCACGCAGTCGTCGCCTAACTTGCATAATTATTGATTGGGCCCACTTGTGCCCAATTGCCAGATCATAAATTTTACTTCAACGTTATATTGGGGCGTGTAATAGATGTCATGGTAAAAGGACGTAAGTGCTCAATCTGTTCCAATTCCGCTGTTTTATGCCTTTTCAGCGGTATGGTGTGCTAGTTAATAGCCACGCTGAAACGCTGTCTGTACAGCAACAGGTTTCCGTCAATGCGAACCGAATGAATCAATGTGCAGAAACATTTATTTGAAGCTTCCTTGTCTCCACTTTTTGTTCTCCTCAATGGGGAAGCAAATAATAACACTAGGTTTAAACACTTTTATAACCGGTTGCTAAGAATCGATCAGCCACTAACTATTTTTGTTGCCTAAATCAGTGTAATGATAAAGATGGGCAGTTGATAGGTCTGATGACAAGTTTCTACATCTAATCAAATGAATGCAGATGTACGATTGGCTCTACGTTCTCTAACCATAACGGCAACTAAAGTTAAAACAACACAGCTTGAAACTATCTACTATTTTTATGAGAAAATAACGTAATCATCTTGCCACCAAGAATTGAAAGTTCACTTACGCCCTTTTGCCCATGATTGGATGCCATGAACGTTTATGTCTAAAACATACGGGGAGACCAGAACAACTGAAGATTTTTAGTTTTTTCGCCTTTTCGCCAATTGAAAACTTAGTATGTCCGGGACCCGTTTCTGCAAGAAAGCGAAAATTGGCAGTTTGGACTAGGTACTTTCGCCCTTTTGCCAGAACAGCCAAAGTTCGCCCGCACAGTGCAGGTTATGGCGGATTAAAGCAAATTTCTGCAAAACTCAAATTTTCACGTCGCGACTTTTCTAAAATGTTTTCTGGGCTATATGATGTAATTGTAGCAAACTTGAATGAATTTCAACGATAATTGCGCTTTTAAATCTCTAAAATGCACGAACCCAAACCAGCACCTTATGTGCCTTCTAAGGAGTGATTAAGGTTAATCTACTTACGTTAGAATGGTTGGTTTGCCGTTGAATAAAGAAGAACCGCAACCCACTAATAGTAATGCGCGAAATGAATAGTGCTTATATCCCATTAAATGTCCAATTTAATTGATGATAGAACGTTATTATCAAAGCTCTGCAGCTGAAGAATTTTCTGGAAAACATCTACATTAGTTGTCAAATGCTCTTATTAAATTAAGCACAGAGAGACATAAAATTGAGCAAGTGACAACTATAGGTGTAGAATCAATGGCTTATCTTTAAGCTAATGTGCACCCTGTTGTCAATTCAAAATTAGCGGTGAGATTTGAAACCAACGCGCTTTTTAGCATTTCTCTTACTTAAATACTTTATACAATCTAAATCAATCCAATACATTTCAGAAGGAGAATTGTTGCAGATTCACTGCTACAAAATTTTAATACGATAGGCTGCAGAGTAGCTCTGTTCGAAGGCTTTATTTATTAGTCATCAGCAGTGGAATGAAAATTAATTCTTCGAACAGATTTCAAACACAAATTCCACACATGCGTAATTACATTACATGGACTATAAGCAGAAGTATTTCAAAAGAGAAAACCACACAGAAATTATGCATTACCTATCTTAAACCATTGCACACACGCATTTACGGTGAAATGCATGTTTCACAAATAAACTGTGCGCTCGAGCCTGGGCCGGGCAAACATAAGAGACCTGCTGCGCTGAGGCGCAGCAGGAAAAGGGTTAATGCTGAGAATTGGCACGCCGGAGCCGGTCCAGTCAACTACAAAAACCCTCTATGATACTGTCACCACAGAGTTGGAAGTGGACAAGATTTTCAGTGTCCACGTCCATGTTTGTCCACGCAGGTCTTGTCCACGTCCGCCCGCACATGCCCGCATGTCCACGCTTTTAAATTTTGTGAACCAGTGCCTGCATTTCAAAACAAATTTTCTTTTAGTAATCCAGTTTTGATTCTATATTGGAGCCAGGATTTTTCAGAAATACACTTTGCTTTTTAGTGTGCTTCTAAGCTGGTGTTTTCTCTGGAAATTTACTTTTTTGCAGTATAAACACGTAATTTCATGGGTGTTTATAGCATTTAATACCATATGTAGTACATTGTTTTCGTCTGTTCCGGAGAAAGAAACAACATGTATTACTTTTCTGTTAGCACACAATGATATTTCATTCAAATTACTTAAAGTCTTCCGAAAACGTTCAATGGCGGGTGATCTGGGGAGTGGGACCTTCCAGACATTGAGAATTTTCAAAACTTCCGAAAATCAGGACAGAAAACTTACTTTTCCAAAGTAAGAAAATATTATGTACACTCAAAGTTGGCAGAGATAAAAATTTACATTAGAAGCCAAAACGCATGTATAAATTTACGAGTATATATAATGGAATTTAAAAATGTAATGATTTATCTAAGAAAGGCTGAGTCGAAATCAAGCAAAACTAAAATACATATGTATATATGAAATCATTGCGCCTAGACGCCAAAATTTTTTCGAAACAAGCAATATTTTCTGCAAAAGGCTTATGGTACCAGAGGTACATTTTTCATAAATTGTAGGCCTGCTGCGCAGCATATTAATATTTTAGCAAGAACTTATCTGACTACCAATAAAATGTCTACAACAGAGAAATCTGTGAAGAAAATACGCCAAATCAAGTGAACCTATGTCAGACTATATGCATGAAAATGTGAAATCTTAAAGCATAAAAATTATCGACCAACATATTCTGTTGCCTGCGGAACGGAACGAACAAGAATAGTTTATGGGTTTTGATATTTTCTCCCATTCTTCAACCGTTCATCGCTAGAAATTTATGATGGCTGAGCTATAAATTAGAACTAGATCAAACCCAAGTTTTGTTTTCACTTGCTGCAAGTAAATTGTTAAAGAAACAAAGCTACAAACATTAGATTAGACCATTTCCGGTTTTGTTGATTAAGAAAATAAATCAGAAAGACTGGCTTAGCACATATGTACTATATTTACTTTATGTAATTCACGTGTGGAAACAGTACTTTTAAGAATTCTATGTACAAATCATACCCTCCCTATCTTAAAGCACAGAAGATGTACATTTATGTTAAAATCTATGTTCTGCGTGGAGTCTGCGTGCAAAACGGAGGGCTGAGCAAATTTAAGATACCTGCTGCGCTGAGGCGCAGCAGGAAAAACTTAAAACATGATTAAAATGAATAAGAATTTGCTTCTTCAGCTAAACATTTAGTGTTGTTAGGGTTTTTGTAGTTTTAAAAAGTGCTAAAAACAAAAACATAATAGTTAGATTTTCAAAAAACTTGATAAGAGGTTTTTTGAGATGAGTGGCAGGTGTCCGGAATTTCGAATTGGAATTTCCCGCATTCCTCCCCTGCAATAATAAAAGAAAAATCCCTGTACCTAATAAATTGGCTTTCAAACTTTTAATTTTTGTTATTTAAATATCAATAAAATTTAAACAACTTTTGTTGCAAAACAAGAACAATAACAAGAAAACAATTTTTAATCATGAATTTCTCGAAGTGGCAAAGCTTAAGAAAAGCGACCAGCTCAGGGGCTTCAAAAAACGTCTTCCCGAGGGTTTTTTTCTGAAATCGTTTAATGATTAAGTAAGCTCAAGATTTTGAAAGAAATGTAAATTTTTGTCTAACTTTTATCAAAATTTTCAAGTTTGGACGCTTATTTCTCATGAACAGAATGACAAAACGCGAAACCATGAAAAAGCCCTCTGTAATTGTCTCAAAAATGCGTGTGCAAAGCCGTTTTGTAATTGATTGTATGAGTTGAGAGAAATCGGTGTTCAAAACAATCTGGTTGCGATTTTCAAAATTTCACATTTTCGTTGCTGTGCTGTAGAACGAGATGCCGTAGAGAGCTCTCCATTTGGACATAATGTCCTTTAGGACTACAAATATGTATAGCCAACACTTGATCGATGGACCAGCGCTGTTGAAGCTGTCGAAATCTTGCAATATTTGATTTTTTGAAAAATGGCCAGTTTTGGAACTCGAAATTCAATTTTCACTCTTTATCTCGTTATCTCTTAAATTGTAAGGAATCGAAAAATACTCTCAAGACTCAAGAGCAAAGTAAGGTCTTGGTGAGAGGATTTGAATGACTATACATATGCCTGGCGGGTAGGGCAGCCGCAGTGGAAAGTATGGCGGATTTAATCTGATCTCACTAAAATGTTCCACCGCGACTTTTCTAAAATGTTTTATAGGCTAAACGATGTAATTGTAACGAATTTGAATAAATTTCAACGACAACTACGCTTTTAAAGCCCAAAAACGCCCACGCTAACCTGAACCAGCACCTTAAGCATTGTAATTTTGTGAAAGAAAATATGTTCTTTACGGTACCTTTTCCCAGCAAACATCAAGTTAATATAGTATCACACCAACGCCCGCAGGTGTATATATAGTATTAAAGCTATTTAAAAAGAAATGGGGTCAGCAAAGCTAAAAAGTCACGATGCCAGCACAATAAAACATAGGGTAAAACCGGGCAATAAGGGACAGCAAATTTTTACGGCTAATAAGGGACATCATTTTGAAAACATTGCTGCTAGTGCATTATTGGCCAACTGCCATCATTTTTTGAACATGTGACTGAGCACGTGGCGTACTTTGCAATGAATTTTTGAATGACGAAAATCCGCCCAGCCAATCAAAAGTTATTTGCTCTTTACTTTTCTGTCCCTTATTAGGTACCTTCACGAAAAATCTGTCCCTTATTACCCGGTTTTACCCTAACAATGGAAAACTAAAAATAGCCAATATCAAAACGATTATATAAAGCTAATTTTAACGCTTTTTATAAAACAAACGGGTGACGAAAATTTTGTCCGCATTTGTCCACGTTTGTCCACTTGGACAAACCCTCTGTCCATGTCCACTGGACCCGCGGGTACCCGCGGGTACCCACCGGTACCCGCGTCCACCTTCCAACTCTGTGTCACCAAACCCCGATTCAGTTACTTCCAGCGCAACAAGGGCGTCTAATAAGAGGGCGACAAAATTAGTTTGATTCGGATTGTTTTTTGTAGGTAAATAAACCACCGTTTTCAAAAACCCACACTTGGACAGCCTTCAAAATCCGCTTTTACTGGGATTTATTTAATAATTTTTCAAAGGTTTTAACTATTTTGCACCGTTCTATAACCTATGACAGGAGTCTGTGTCCTGGCATAATGCCTGATGAAGGGCTGGCCCCCCTTCCACAGAGGTAGTCAACTTCAACATTTGAGTTGTCCTGGCTGCGCGCTGTGAATCCGGAGATAAGCACCGGCACTCTATAACCCTATAACCTTCTGCAGGTTGGAGTTCTCTCCAGGGCCACTTTACCTTACCTTTTCCTTTATAACCGTCATATTTGACAGAATTTCGGTGTCCTATACGCTGTCTTTTCAACCATGTTTTATAGCTTCAGGGGTCTGAGCAAAAACGATATGACGCCCTGACTCTTTCAAGTTGTGGACGGTACTTCGAATTGAAGCTTGCTCCAAGCTTCCACTACTGCAGTAGGTATATCAACAGAAATGAAGTATAGTCGTCCTGAAATCCAGCCCAACAATTAACGCATTTAAGGGGGGGGGGGCTACGAAGGGGTTGGCAAGACATCGTCGGAGACAGCTACTTTTTCGCCTATCGTTGGCCAAGCCAACATAAAGTAAAAAGTCTAGGGTTGGCAGCAATCTCATAAACACCGTTTTTGGCAGGACGCCAAAGCACAAATTTAATTTCGAAAATGGGTTTTTTCAAAAAGCTGTTTTCGGCGCTGGTGGATTATTCTGAAACTTTCAACCATCTAAATATGAAAAGTACTGGGCCTTTCGAGCGTTGCTTGCTTCTTCAGCAATAACAGGTCAAAGTTTGAAATTTGCCGAAAAGTTGCGAGGTGATCGCGCATCGTTTTTTCGATTTATAAAGTTGGCAGCCCCTAGCCACACCAGCTTTTTACCAAATATTAGGCTCAAATAGGGGCAAACTGTAGGCTAGTTTCGAGGGCTTTGGATTTCTGGTTATTGTGCTAGCAAACATTTGTTAAGAAATAACCCTTAGTTTTTAGGCCTGAAAAGCTAGCTAAGAGCAGTAAAAATGGGGTCAAAGACTTTTTTGTCTCCGATTTTGCCAAAAAGCTGCTTATAAAGGTTATTTGACCTGCTCAATCCGAATATGAAATCCGTTTTTCGGTATGACGCTTCCTTCGTTCAGTATGCGCTTACAACTGTCTTAGAGCTTTTTGGAGAACTTGCTTACTTTGAACATACTTCGAGAAATCAATCTAGCATTTCTAAACATTGGAGCCAGGTTTAATGACCTAGCCGTCTGCACATCTTGGTACACTCACTGGCCTGAAATGCGCAAGGTTTCAGCCGACTCTACCACAGCACTTCGGAGTAATTGACGAAATGACAGAAGTAACACGACCGCAACAGCACAAGCATGAAGATCAAGCTCAGCAGACTTTTCCCGATTCCTATTTTTAAGGAGAACTTAGAACGATGACTCAAAAACGTCGAGATCAAAACCTTTCGTGTACTTACTCGCCTTCCTTACCTGCGATCGAGGACGCTATTATCAGGAAGGAGAATCTAATTAAAAATATAATCAGTGAATCCGTGAAATGACACAATTGAGTCTCAGGGTCGTGAATACGACAGTTGAGTAACGTGCAGCCTACCAGTAAACAGATATTTGGTTCTCTACAAACTTTGCCAATAGAGGCCCACATCTCAAGAATAGAAACGATCGTCACCGACCTATATTGAGAACAACACCAGAGTTCTAAATGAACCGAGCGTTCAGTTCTGAGATTTGCCCAAGACGTTTTTCGTGGGAGGCGCGGACTGTAGCTGTCACTCACCCAGTGCCACATCAAATTCAGGTGCAAGTCAATTACTTTGATTTTCTTTACCGGTTTCAATAGATAGCGAATGATAAGCAGATTAGTATTATAAAGAACCCATTAAGTAAGCTCTACAACTATCCCAATTTTTCTGGACGCTCTAGCATCACTAAAATTACGATAATTCAGCAAACATTTTTCCTTTACTGTTACTGCATGGGCAAATATTTATTGCATTCAACTACTCACAGTTTGTTTAAGGTGGTGGTTTCCTTTTGTGTAAATTTGACCCTGCAGGCTTCAATTCCTTATGAAACTAGATGAAACTTTCCAAATATGCTATTTTGGTGCTCTTCAACATTCTCGGACCAGTCCCGCATTTTTAGGTGAAAAGATGAGAAATTTTCGACTTTTGGCAAAATACTCTCAGTAGGTAATCGATACATCAGATTGGTTGTTATGGATGGAAAGAGGGTACAAAAACGAACATTTTTGCTTTTACAACCTTTGAGCTATCTCTCAGGGTTAAGTAAGTATAAGCCAAAAACGATTTTTGGGGTCAAAAAACGGCCATTTTCGAAAAAATCAGTTTTTTCAAAATAGCTGCTAAATGCTACGAACAATTTTCGGTTATTTATACTCAATCAATACGTGGTCAAATTGCCCATTTTATCAGTGCCTATTAGCTGGGATTCGTTTCTTTAAGCTAGAGATTTGGCCGAAAAACCATTTTGGCAAAAACTGCGATTATTTTGTTTTAAACAGCGATTTCTCAAAAACTACCAAATGGATTCGCGTGATCTTTGCCAAAATGAACATTCGCACTATTGCGGAGGGACTTTTTTCTGGGTTTGAGTTAAAACGTCTCCAGTTGCGAGGAAACTGAATACAAAGTTGCGAAATTTCGTGTCACCGCACATTTCCCGGATTTTCTGGAGTATTGAGGCTTGTTGAGCCAAATCCAAAAAAATGTCCCTCGGCCCATATGTCCTTCATACCATGGCACAAGAAAAAATTTTGGCCGATTCTACAGTTTTGAGAAATCCATGTTCAAAGATTTTTCGTCTATATTTAGCCTGTCAGATGTCAGCGTGTCAGAACATTTTTGCTAGTTTTGTGCTGATTTTGCTGGTTTCATAAGCTGATGTGAATCTGCAGATTCTAAGCTTTAAACGATGTATAAAGCTCTTTCCAACTCTCAAAATTGCGAAAGTTATAGCATTTCAAAAAAATCACGACAAAAGCACTGCACAAAAGGACACCACCACCTTAAACAGAACAGTATTCACAGTCAGCAGTTCAGAGGGAGTCAAGGAATCGGGAAGATAAAAACACAGCAGTTGAGAATCGCTCTATCCCCATATCACATAAATAGCTGCCGTTTAGAATTATTGCTATGAGTTATCTAGAATGAATGCTCAAATTGGAAACTGATCCTTAAATTGTAAGCTTAGCCTGATTAGTTTATCCGGTGCAATTCCTGACTGCTTACAATTGTATGCAGGGTTGTGCTTAAGGTTACAATTATTGTGACAGCACGGGTTGTATCCCGTTGCTATCAACCATACAAGAGCGGGGTGTTTCCCAGTCCTAACCCAGAACTCACCCTACAGAGAGTCGCTCACTCTTCCAGAATCCTGTTTTTCCCGGATTTTGGCAAGCTAGCTGCCTCTTCATCTCCACCCCCAAAAATTCCATCTGCTGCACATGTCTGCCATTTGTATCTGAGGTGTCCTGGTTACCAGAGTTGGAAGTGGACAAGAACTTCAGTGTCGACGTCCATATGTCCACACCTAAAGACTTGTTTTCATTAGCGTAGTCTTTACTTTACTACAATTAAATTCATTCAATTATTCAATTACTACTTCTCAATAATACTGCTTCCTGTGCCATAACGCTCGCCAGTAAGTGTAATCAGCTGTGCTTTCTATTGGCTGGGCATTTTAGCCGAATCGCATAAGGGAACAAAGCTCCGATCTGTAAGTCGGTATATAAAATTTCAACGAGTTATCTTGGTAGAATTAATAAGAAATTAAATACTCGGACTATACGATATTCTATTATGCACGCATGTTAGCTATCCTGCGATTCCCTTAGCTTCCGCCAAATAGTTCGTTTCCTCTTCCTTCTACAAGCACTTTGTATAATATTATTATTATTATTATTAAGGTTATTGCTTTCAATCGTTTTAATACCGCAAATTTAGGCAAGACGTTTTGCAGAAAACCCTAAAGACTTTGATTTTTGACCAATTTGACAACATTTGAACCAAAGCCGCTTCAGAATCCCTTGAGAATTGGTACCTTGTTATGCCCCACAATATTTGACTATCATCTACTACACAAACAGAACGCCTACTACTGCGAATAAGCAGAACCAGAAAAGCGTTTAATTTATTCCTTAGATTATTGTTATCCATTGCTTATTACAATTTAGCACTGGACCATTTTAACTTTTCTCCTATACATTTAATGAGGAGGTCCTAATGGAAAATTCTTGCTAGCTATAAGAAAAAACTGACTAAGATTACTGTATTTTTCTAAAGGCTAACGAAAGCATGTAACAAATTACCAATTACGGAATCCCGTTGTTTCATATGCACATAAAACTGCACACCGAAGCTTTTCTGAAAGTATATATCTCAGTCACTTCTTTATGAAAATTTTGATCAATCACTAATGAATACCTGACTGGAATAGTAGCAAATTACATTCACGTCAGCCGTTTGTGCGGCTGCGTGAATCGTAAGCAAATCGCAGATTATTCTGGATAATGGTTCAAACTGTAACTGACGAATGCAAATAACTGTAGGCTATAGAAGTCATCCCAGTAGGCAAATAAATAATGAAAACTAATCCTGGTTGTTATTGGCTCATTGGAAGTTATTGAATGGACAGCGGATGCCATCAGTGCGAACTGTGAGGAAATGCGAACTCTTGCGAAATTCTAATCTTTTCTGATAATTTCAGGCTCCTTGAGTCACACCTATTTATTTGGTAATGGCAACAGGGCCAAATTTTATAGGCCAGAGCATATAATAAGGAAGAGTAAGACACTCAGCCCTTCGTAATGTATTTAAAGGTCGTAATGTCACATTAATGCCAAAACAAAACTTTCACAACACACTGACATTTAGCAAAACTAATAGTTTTAGGCTAACAAACTAGGCAAACTTAGATTACATTAGGAGGCGCTAAGTGTCTCTCTCTCTTCTTGAAATAAACTCTTGGTGAAGTAAACAAACTTTGGAATCACGATCAGTGCTTCCGCATTTTCAGAAACATTTTTTATGCATCCGCTTCTACGTTAACTTAAAGTGAATATTAATGTGGACTGTTGGGAAATGTAGATTTTGCTTGCTAATGAACTCAGATATTCTTTCAAAATTCATTTTCTTCGTCGAACCATGGAGAGTCCTGCAAACGTTTCAAATCAAACGTTGTGTACTCCATATTGGCGGATTCCTATCACCGCATACCTGTTTAGTTCAGGATCTGCTGGGTTTCTTATAAACCTTATAATTGCAATCGCAGTAATGAAGTGTAAAAGCTATTCTCTCAACACACGTTACCTTCTAACAAGCCAGTGCGCAACAAATATTGTACAAACATTAGTGTATATAGTCTATCTTGCTCCAATCTTGGCAGGTGGTATTGATTGGGCCTATTCACAGTCAATGGTGCCCAGGCTTGGTGTCGTGTTTTGGACTCAGGAATCACAGTTACTAATGACAGTTACCGCCGTACAACGATTGGCTTCAGCGTCAATGAAGCATATCAGCAACAATGAAACCGCTAAAATTGGGGCCATTTCGATATTTGTTACCATTGTTTTGTCAATAGGGATGGTCTTATTGCTAAGTGTTGCCTATGGCCATGGTTTCTTCAGTGTGTGTTCGTTCGCATGGGTTGGTTGGAATTTTGCTGATAATTCAGCAGTCGCAAAATTCGCAAATATGCTGAGAAAAATTATTACTGTTGTAGTTGCTTCTACCACTGTTGTTGCTTATTTGGCTTTGCTAATTTATGTTTGGTGTTTCACGGCTCATTCACCTGTGACATCAGCTTTATCGTCAGCTTCCATAAAGTGGAGATTAGAGTTCCACATCACACTGCAAGTTATGTTTCTTGCCATGTTGCGTGTTGTGCATATAATTTTAATCCACCAATGGCTGATGACAGCTTTCAATTCTTTGGATCGTGTTCTAAGTGTTCTGCTGTTTGAAAGCTTGAAAATTTTGCTTATGGTCAGTGACCCTCTAATTTTGCTTTCGTTTTCAAAAGAACTGAGAAAATCAGTCGGAGATTTACTTTCAGGACAATTGCAAAGCACCGTTGTTTCTCTCATTAGAGCACAAAACGCCTAAAGCTTTTTGTTATTTGATTCATTTTGCACAAGCAACCATTGCAATAAAATCAAAAACCATGTCTGAATCAAGTCATATTTGAAACGTGGAATCTTTGCTTAGACTTCACAAAATTTTTATTTAACCACAACCGTGTTTTAAATGTTAGCGTTTCACGTGAAGCTCGAAAATCTGAAGCCAGATTAAGAATTTTATGGATTTCAAAAGTTGCTGTGCAAATTTGTCTACAGCAAGTCTAATTAAGGTGGTGATTCCTTTTGGGCACGTATTGTTGGTTGACTATTCAAATCAATATGAAATTTGATGAAACTTTCCAAAATAAGTTCTTTTAGCATTCTAACACCCTCCGCGCAATCCCGCTTCAAAAATTCGACTTCTCCGCTCAGGGTCGTATTTGCCGATTTTTGACAGTTAGACAATTGCTGCACAGCTATGACTATATTCATTCGAAAGATCTTGTTGAGCTCTACATTTTTGCTTTTTGACGCACCTTTCCAGCTTTTCTATATAGTGAGATATAGCTGATTTTCTTATTTTGGGGTTGAAAACCTGTCATTTTTGCAGAAATCAAATAATCCTCCATTTCGTGAGCTACGCAAGCTGTAAAATTAAACTAATGGTGTCAATTTGAAGGTCAATTTTTGTGGCATTGTAATCTTCTAAATGCTATCCTGTACGCTGCTATCATAAAAATGTGGTTTCTGCAAAAACATGACCAATTTTTTTCCAGCGATTGCGGAGCATTTACTATGCGAGCTAGAGGGGTGCCACTTTCTAGACGTGTTTTACACAAAAATACCCAGGGACCCCTTTTTAGTTGCCCCGATTGCTGCTTTCTAGCTAAAGTGGTCGCTTGCCAAAGTTGGGAACAGTAAACAAAATCCAGGTTGCGCTTACATTTTAGCTAATTTCTTTATAACGAAAAGCGGTTTCATAATAATTGAAAAAGGATCCCCAGATATTTGATAGTGGAATCGAATGATGTGGCTGATGCCTCACGAAAAAATTTACTTTAGTCTGCAAAAAATCAGGAATATTAAATTACTTCGAAGATGCAGTAAAATAATTTCCGAGAACAAAAGTTAGTTTCGTTGTATACATTAGAAAGAGCAAATGTTAACCTACATTTTGATCTAAAAATGTCTTCTTAACTCCAACGAATGAATGAGTAATAAGGGTTCAAAATTGATGTCTCCAAAAGGAATCACCACCTTAAGTCAACTAGGACAATCGTATTCACGTTTTTTATCCTGATGTCAACCTTCTACAGCTGTACAATTAGCACTTGCTTTTATTTGCAGATATGTTGGAATATTTTTGTGCATTTTAACGTATTTTCTAAGTTTAGGCCGGATTATTTCTGCAAATAAATTGGATTCCTTTTTCTATAAACCCGTATGCCTTACTTTCCGGGTTTTGGCAAGTTGGCAAGAAAACGAAAACCAGGACTCTGGTGTCTTGCTAACAGTTTAGCATAACAGTTCGTCGGACTTATAAACTGGCTGCGGTTGTTTACCAAAAATATCTTTCTGGATGCAATACAGTTAACCTTTGAATGGAGGATCAAAACAATATTTGCATGGTTAGTTTTCAAACTTTCAAATTTTCAGTCAATTTGATTGAAGTGCTAGTAAATTTTGAGTTGATTGCTACTCGAACACTAGAAACGACGTGGTTCATGCGGAACAGGACCGACTGAACTCGTCGTCTGCCTCAGCATTCAATTTACTTGCTTTGTTTCTAAATTATGCATATTTCACTTTGCTTAATCAGTTAAACTGTGGCGACGGTGGTGGTCTGATTTCTCGTGTCTGGTGAATGTGGTCTGGTTGCCCATTGTTACAAGCATTAAAGCAGTTGTACAACATGATCTACTGTTTAATTAGACATGTGCGCTGAGGATACCATGTTGTGATTGAACTAAAGCAAATCCAATCCAAGTACTGATTCAATTCGAAACTCACCCTTCCGTTTCACCTAAAGGCAACATGCATCTTATCCTTTCCATTCTTGCCACATTGAAGACACTGTTTGAACTGGTTCATTCCATTTGCTTTGATCAACGCGTGACAGCGATTGTAGTTACAACGTGACTAACTTTGTTAGAAAGAAAGCAATGAAAAATAGGCGCAGTGATTCAAATACACTGTGTAAGCGGGGATCAAAAGAGTAGTTCCATACAACTTTTAGTGTATTAATGTAAGGTGCCATCTTAGTCACGAACGCCTCGGAATGCACCCTGAATATAGCATGCCGTTCAAAATCAATTGTAACGGATTCATGCTGACGACCGCGAGCAGACGCTTATATACGCGTGTCGATACGCGACGACGCGCGTTTGCTTACGGCGGGAACTATGAAATCAGCATTAGTTTGCGAAATTAGTCACAAACAAACAGAAATGTTAATAGCTACAGTTTGTCTAGCTTATTTAGGAGATGACAATAAAATATTCTTTAGTCAATAATTACTTAAGTTATAATTTTACATTTTCTGACTTGGAGTTTTTCTGTCTGTCTGTATTGCTGTTCATGTACTTAAGTTCTGTAGATGTAAATGTTTGTCGTTAGCTAAACAACCACCCATTGGACATCTTGATACATTTTCAGAAGTCATTCAAATGCAATTCAAATTTTGTCTCCCTTCACAATGAATATTTTATTTACTGAACATTATATTATAAAGACAGTGGTATATGTTGCGATAATAATCACATTCCGCAAAAGCCATGTCTTCCAAGTTACACATTGAAGAATGAAATTTAATCAGTGTCTAGTAAAGGATACTTACATTTTTAATCCCCTTGTTTATCTCCAAAAGGACTACAATCAAGGGACTTCACCTTCACGACATTAGCAATATTTTTTCAGAACACTGTCAGTGAGTTAAAAAGCGGATTTTAGTTTGTTCGTAAAAGTGAGTTTAGTAATTTGCTGAAAGCTGATACATGCCTAAGTAGTTTAAACACTAGATAGTCGTGCTAATTAAGCGGAAAGGATCCTTCGGTCTGTAGGCTTTGTAAAAGTAGTTGTTCCATTGCTTCCACTGACACTAATTGACCAGAAGCTTTTTATCTTAGACTGTCGTTGGGTTGCACTCATTGGTTTTTGATGGGTGTCGATGGCTGCACCTCAGCACAAAAATAAACTTAGAAACGTTTATCGAAAGCATTGTTATGTTTAGGATCGGTTTTCTAGTGCTACTATATCCTTTGTCTAAATTACTTCCACTCATGACATATTCGCATCTGGAACCGCCGGCTGACATAAATATTATATATGTTCAATTACAATTTCAAATTTAAGAAATAGTTGAAATCTATGCCAATGAAAATGTTTTTTGTTCTACAGCAAGTATACATGGCAGGACTATTCAAGTCTTGCACTTTGGTCCAAAGCTTATCCTAGAAAATCGTTGCAAAGGTCGAGTCAATGCTAAAATAAACTATAGATTATTAGAAGTTCAACGTTGACCACTAGGAGTTTAATTCAAAATTCTCGCGCCAAGGACAAATTGACTCCAATATCGCTCCAATAACAAGTTTGCGCAGAAAGAATCATGACTCAATGTTCACAATGAAAATTGCAAAATTTGCATCCATGCATGCATGACAGGTTTGATATCAACTGACCAATTTAGATACATCACTTCACTTTATTTAGTCTGTATATGCTAATAAAGCAGTCTGCAACTTTCCATGTAAAACAATATAATTGCTAAACAAGAATTAACTAAACGACTATAGAAGTTAAAATAACTGACCGTTATGAAAATAGCAATCCAAGTTCGTTGACGCTTACATAAACGATGTTTTAAGGAGCTTGCAAAAATAAAGTCATATCACAATGCAGTTGCTAAGCTATTTCACATAAAACAGACATTAGCTTATGCAATGCATAGCAAAGTAATATGTTACATGAGTATAATGATTACAATACAAATACATACAAATACAAACAAGAATACTTATAAATGCGCAAGCGAGATTGACATCAACCTATCCATGGTTCCAGAATCAACATACAGTATACTCTTGGAGGCGCACGCAGAAGAAAACAAAACATACAGAACCAAATTGTTTTCCTTACGTCTCAAAGCGCTTCAACTATAAGCTACCATGAAGTACAGATTACGGAACCGGCATGATGAGATTTCTTTACTTAAAGATTGTTGGCATTTCAAAAGCAATTTCAGAACTGCTGATTGCACAGAAAGATCGATACGCGCTAAATCACGGAAAATTTTTCAATTGAAATTTCAGGACCCCAATTTTTAGGTTTTTGTAGTGTTTTTCACAATATTTCAAATTTCACAATATTTAGCTAAAATTTGTGTTGTTTCTCTATTCAATTTGACAGCTGAAACCTGAGCATTTCCAATTTGCTTGCCCCTGCGCTCTGAATTTTCTAGCCCTTGTGCCACACCTCTAATGTTTGCTGACAGGTATCAGACCCTCCAGATCCCCATTCCCTTTGCTAAAGTATAGATATGGTCGACGAGTAAAATTAAAGCCAATCACTGAAACTTCGACAACGGAAAACTGACCGGCATTTATAGGCTAACGCAGAGTTGGACGCGGGCCGAAATTTGCGGCCCATACCCGCCCCGCGGCCCGCACTCAGATTTGCGGCCCGTACAGGACCGGCCCGCGGCCCGCATACAAAATTTTTGGCCCGCAAAGGCCCGCACTATTTTTTAAAATCTTCCGAAGTTATGTGAATTCAAAGATGAGTTTTAGTTAAGTAAGTTAAATATCAACATTTAAATCATTTATATAAATATTTTTCAGCAAAAATATGCTCTCATTCAAGCTAAGCTTAAACTTTAAGAAAGAAGAAGAAAGTCACGTACCACCGAAGATCAGAAAAATTTGGACATTCGGTGGGAGTTGAATCCGCGAAATTTTGCGAACTAACTTTGCGAATCACGTTCTGCCAACTGAGCTACGAAAGCACAGTAGCATCAAGCTTGTCGAAGTTTGACTACCACTGCTATAATTTTTAGGCCGTCGTCCAAAAAGTTAGGCCACCAAAATCTTTCCATTTAATATAAAGTATAGAAGTATAGAAGTATATAAATATAGAAGGCATAATCATCTATATATACTGTAAGGTGTTTGTGATGACAAACAATTGTATCACACCGAAGGCGCGAAATTTTTTAAGGAAAATCACTGTTTTACTTAAAATTAGGTACTGTTTCGATAACCTACTTTGGTCCAAAGCTTAAGACACGGCCTTAGCTACGGCTTACTAAGAAATCTTGCTCCAAAAATCAGCCCGCATCGGCCCGCGCGGGCCGCTGCGGGTGCTAAATTTCGGCCCGCCCCGGCCCGCCCCGCGGGTACCCGCCCCGCCCCGCGGGTACCTGCGGCCCGCGTCCAACTCTGGGCTAAGGGAAGTGCTCAAAAGTATTTCGCATATACGAAATATTTAATACGTTTTCAAATGAATCGTATATACGAATTTGTTTCCTACAAAAATGCGATTTTTTGCTAGGGTTTTTGTGATGCCTAGGTTGCCATGTTTTGAGTTTTACAAAAAACGCTGCTAAAAACCTTTGCAACTTCTGTACTTTCTGTAGTTGTGTGCGTATGTTGTACAGCAAGCTTTAGCTTAAGTGCAAGTTTTCAATGTCTGCGGATTAGCCAGTGACAAAAACTACAATACGATTAGTCTGCATCCAAAATACGTTTTTAAATCGTATAAACAAAACGTATATACGAAAAATCTGAAACAGACTTTTGAGCACTTCCCTAACGCGGGGGGGGGGTTCTGGGGGGGGGGTCCAAGCCCCCCTCCCCAACCCGTACAAGGCACAAGCTCTGCGGCCGTCGGGGACAAGGGGTAGGGAAAAATGGCCCAAGGGGTGAGCAAAAATGATCGGAAAAATTAGTTTTTACAGTAAATTTTAAAAAATTTTTGGCTTGGCCAGAATTTTTTAGCAAAAAGTTTTAATTTTTTGTAAAAGCCGGACAAGATTTTCAAATGTTTACTGAAAGTTGAAGTTTCTAATGCAAATTTTAATAAAATTTAGCGTTAACTTTCGAAAATTTTCACTAACTTATTCTTGATGTGCAAGCCCCCCTTGAAAATTTCAGTTCAAGGTACAAGCCCCCTCAAAATATACTGGGGACAAGCCCCCCCCCAAGGACCCAGCCTTATGTTAATGTATGCCGGCATTAATTCACTTTTAAACTGTACGCGCCAAAGTATGCAAAATAACACTTTTCCCAAAACATGCCTTATTTGACGTCGTTCCAAAGCTAGCAACACAACACATAAATTGACATAAAAATCTAACAGGGAAACATGGGACATGGCCTGTAAAGCTCAAATTTTTTCTCGCCGGGTATGTTATTTATGACAGATACCATTTCCTACTTCCCCAGATTATACGTAGTATAACTGTGAATATTAATTTGGATATGAGGTAAAAATACATGTCTATTACTTGGTTTGGCTGCTGACTGGTTTGTTTACATTACCATTTCCGTCCATGCGTAAGCGAGTGAGTGTTTTGATTTTTATTCCGGCTAGAGCTGGAGTTCCATCGCGAGATTGCAGTATCCTTAGGGACTGTGTCAAAAATAAATAACTTGTTTTGCAAAATGAGCGTATTGGTCCTAATCAAAGCACGTTCTCGCAAAAGCAATAGTGTTTTGCTGAAATGTCTGTTATTTAGCATTAAGTAGTTTTTATATCCATGCTTGCCCAAATATTCAATGACTTAGCAGTTACCAACAATAGTAAGCTTACATTAGATGTATATATTTCTTCTTACCAAGCATACACACAGTCATTCTTTTGAAAAAGCATGTAGTCTCCCTTCTGTGGAAAATTAAGAAAACTGGTAAAAGCTCGTTTTCCCAAATAAGCTGTGTTGTTAGGTGCGTGTGCGGTTGTAATGGAACCAAGTTGCAAAACAGCGTACGCACCATTGATTTTTGACACAGTCCCTTAGCTTTTCTGCTTTTGCCATCGAAAAGCCCTATCTTCGACGCTGGCCTAGCTATGCACCATTCTTAAGTCACATTATGCAAATTAATTAATGCTTTCAGCTTAATAATTATGCATTCGCAGCCTAATTTTTGGTATACCTAGAAAGAAACTAATGGGCCCGCCTCCCCAAGAATTCTCCCTCCCGCCCTAACGTATTTAAACTGAGTGGAATATTATATTAAAATATTAAGTTCTGTTTGATTTCTAATGCAACAACTTAATCATCAGGACATCTTTGGAGCTGATATCAGACTTGATTCTGCTTACACCAGAGCAAAACAATTATCGAAACATTGCGCTATGTTCACTCTCTTTTGTTCCCCGTTAATTGTCACGATCCTTATTGTCTTTATCTTGTTTAGCTTTTTCTTAATCAAAAATTCTTCGGGCATTCTTTTAATTTCCTTAAGAGAAATGCCTGGAAATTATTTAATAGTGTCATTATTACAACTGTCCTAAAGCACTTAGTGCTTATGTTCCTTGGAACTTATGTCATATTAGGAACAAACGCTTCATAATTCTGCTATGTCAGATTCCGTAGGAGTTGCAAGTGTCCTCTGAGCACTTTTTCCTGGATTGTTACTTTCCGATCGTCTACTGAAATAACACTTTTTAAGTAACACTAATGTACCTGTATCTAGTTTTTGGTAAACGTAATGGGGCAATGTCATTAGTTTTCTTAGTTTTAGATATTACGTCTCAAAAGTAAACAAAAATAAACAGGCGTAGCAGTTTCTTGACTTTTACTTTTTAAATTGTTTAAAAAACAAGTGTACCGGATTTGAGAATTGTACCCAATTTTACTTGACATACCATCATTTATTAGTTGACATGTTTTGCCAAATTGCATGTTTCATCTGTCTCTTTCAAGGTTTGCTGCAATCCTGCAAACTACACCGGAGTCTGTACGGCTCTACTGGAACGACACTGTAGATGCATGCAAGTAAATGCAAGTAAAGATAGTGCAAACTAATTTGCCTGCCACTTTTGCATCCCCGTTGGCAGTTTTCCTTTACTTTTAAGTTGGCTGCTATTTTGACCTAAGTGATGGGCCAGGCCTTGACTTTGAGGCTCATTCATAAAATAGTTGCATGGAGTGCCATTGATGCTTATAAGCAGGGTAGTCAATTGTTGGTTCGGGTTAAGAATTGTGACGGTAACTTGGTAACATCTACTTCCGGTCAATAAGATTAGACAAATGTATAAAGACAGATCTTTGATAGGAATAATGCTAATGGATGCAATATGAAATGGAAATAGGTAAAGGAAACAAATCAAGTGGTGTTAACAGAGTAATAGCAAGTGGCATTTTTGCATTTATAAATTTTTCATTTTCTCTAAATGGACTCGCCATGCTCGGGATATTGATTGAACAACAACAAAATTTTCTATCCTGGATATGTTTCGTTTTCGATCTCTTGAATAGCTTTGTACGCCTATACCACTACATCAGAAAACGCCAGTAGCAGAATGCAAATCTAGACTGAATTTGTAACGAGGTCCGCCTTAATTCAGTCCCTTGTGATATGCAGAAGTTGTTTTGAATGCTTGAATTGTATATTGAAGGACTAAAATTTGATTTCAAATTTCAGCAACAGCGTTTGAGAACAATATATTGCAATAATTCTACTCACGGGATTTGTGTTCACTATGTGGGCTTCGAAAGGTTCCCACTGTTCAAACAAAAATTTGTTTGAATCCTGATTTGTCCAGTAGGCCGATGCTCGCTCAAATTTATTCATCCAGCTTTATGAAGTTAAATTTAGCCTACAGCCATAGGATAACGTGGGGGGGAGTGGGGCGGTGCAGACCCCCCCCAGACCGACAAAAAACGGGTAGACCCCATCAGCGAAAAGGAAAAAAGGGCAGACCCTCTCGTCCAGAAAGGAAAAAGGGTAGACCCCTCAGCGATTTTTACTAAAATTGCTAATTTTTTAGCAAATTTTAGCGATTTTTCCAAAAACTTCCTTGAAAATCGCTAAAAAATGTAATTATTCACTAATTTTTGGTCAGAAACGTTAAAAGTTCGCAATTTTTACTAATTTCGGGGCAGACCCCTTTAAAATTTAAAACAAAAGCCAGACTTTAACAATAAAAATACATTTACTTTTCCAATGGCGCAGACTTCGAAATGAAAAACAACAGACCTTACTGTACTGGGTACGTCACGTTTAACTATGTAGAACGAGTCCGCACTAGTAACGGACAGTTCTTGACTAAACCTTGTTCGAACAAATTTTGGAGAAAACAAAGTATTGACAAAGTCTAAGTAGTCGCTGACATACGTCAGACTAATACATTCTGCTTCGCAGAAAACTCTTGTCTGAGACAAAACATTTTCTAGACATGTCCCGACTCAAGTAGAAGTAGTCCGGACAAATATTGAGTTCTGAGACAACTAGTCTTGACAAAACCAACAAATATTCCGGACAAACACTCAGCGCCTGCAGTGGAAATGTTTAGTCTGGACAATTAGGTCAGACTAAATTTAATCCATTTAAAAATTAGTCTGGACTAAATTTATCTTGTCAATGCACTTTGAAAACTAAGTTTTGATTACTATTCCTATCAACCAGCTTGCTGTATGACGCGTGGTCGGGGGGTGAAGGTTGAAAAAGACTCTTAAAATTGAGTATGCATTCACCTATGCCCACGCAGGTATCAAGTTACTCCTATGGGGTGGCCCCCGCACCGCCCTCTCGCAGAATTCAGGCGGCGGAAACTCCCGGAGTTGGCTTAAATGATTTACTGTGACATGATACGAAACGATTTGAATATAAACATCAAAACAATTTACTGCGGGAGGATTGCACCTCCTGTCCGATGTTGTCGCCTCAACGTGGTGGAAAGGTGGAACTTCCTGGGATGTGGTGCCCCAAGCCCCCGCCCCGGGATGCGAAATGGCAACCCTTTTTTCTTCCCTTCTCAAGGAAGGCAGGATTCTCCTTTGGTCTGCCCAAGGGGGTTTTTCGATGCCGGCCCAGGCAACCCCGCCTTCTGGCGCCGGCTACTGATTTTGGCGGGAGATGTAGAAGAAAACCCAGGCCCTGCTACTACCTATCCTTGCGGGTCCTGTGGTGTAAATGTAAACAGGAAGGACTACTCAATTGCGTGCGCGAAATGTGGCCAATGGTCACACAGAGTCTGTCTGGGTTTTACAGTCAGGCAGCTACTGGCTGCCAACTCCAATGGATGGTTCTGTTCCAATTGTCCTCCCTCCCCACCCAGTACCCTCCAGGGTACGCCTGCTCCGCCACCTCCTACTCCAACTAGCCCCCTCCAAAGTACCCCTGCCGTTGGCTCCCCACCGACCCCTCCCACTGCCGCCCCTGCCCTCGCTGCACCTGCAGCTGCTACTGCTGCGGTTGCCGCGGCCACCACTGCCGCCCCTGCCCTCGCTGCACCTGCAGCTGCTACTGCTGCTGCTGCCGCGGTCACCACTGCCGCCCCTGCCCTCGCTGCACCTGCAGCTGCTACTGCTGCTGCTGGCGCGGCGACCACTGCCGCCCCTGCCCTCGCTGCACCTGCGGCTGCTACTGCTGCTGCTGCGGCCACCACTGGCCGTCGTAGCCCACCGCCTATCCCTCGCCAACGTCACCCCAAAATCAAACAGTCCGCTCGGCCCTTACGGATACTGCAATGGAACTCAAACGGGCTCAGTGTCAGCAAAAAGGCTGAACTGGAAAAATTGCTTCACAGCAAAAAGGTGGATGTCCTGGTGCTCCAAGAAACTCATCTGCAGCCGGCTAAGCCTTTCAGTATCAAAGGCTACTCCACATATAGAGCGGACCGTACGGTGAAGAGGAACCCGAATGCCCAGGGAGGTAAAATCGGAGGCGGTGTAGCCACCCTGGTCAGACATGGAATCCAACACCACACCATCCCCCATCGTGCCTCTGCCGACAAGACCACAGAATCTGTCACAGTCCGAATCTTCGAAGGCAGGGAACTGACTATCACGAACATCTATGTTCCGCCGGTGGTTAGATCGCCGGGTGACGGTAGACAGCAGCTGTTCGACCCTTCCTCCCTGCCGGCCTGCAGGGGGTCACTGGTTCTAGATGACATCAACGGGCATAGCCCCTTATGGGACAACTCCACTCACTCAGCAGATGCAGTGGGTGACGCCTTCGAAGCCTGGATGGAGGCCAAAGGCCTTGTCCCGGTAAACGATGGATCGAGGACACGAACCAACCCCGTCACCGGGAACGGCTCAGCACCGGATGTCTCAGCTGCCCACTCTTCCCTAGTCCCTTCCATCAGCTGGGCGGTGGACGCTTCGCCTGGAGACTCGGACCACCATCCAATCTGGCTGTCGATTGACGCGGCTGGACCGCGTGTGAAGAAGAAAATCAAGCAGCAGCGGCTAGCAAAAACGGACTGGCCTAAATTTGAAAAGCTTCTCGATGAGAAGCTAGCCGACATCAGCAACGCATCTGACCTAAAGCTCGCCCAGCTAGTCCATCTCTTCAGTAAAGCTGTCACCGAGGCCCAGGACGCCAGCGCCCCCTTTGGGGACTCCAGAACCCCTGTTCCCTGGTGGAGCCAGGAAGCCGACGATGCCATCAGAAAGCGTGAACGCCTATCCACCGAAGCTCGCCGTGACCCGGCCAAGCTGGAAGTTTGGAAAGCTGCCTGCAGAGAAGCTAGGATCGTCATCTCTAACTCGAAGCGGGAGCACTGGGCCAGATATGTTTCCAGACTAAACCCTCGAACAGACCCGACTGAGATCTGGAGAACGGTCAAAAATATCAGCGGAAAAGCCAAATCAGCGCCGTCCGGAGCATGCCTAGCCAGAAATGGGAAAATCTTATCAACCCCTCTGGCCAAGGCAAATGGCTTCATCAAAGAATATGGTCAAGTAGCCTCGGTTAAAACTTCAAAGCCGGACCGGAAATTTATGGTGGATACCAAAAATCAGCTGAACCAGCCTTGCCACCACGACCCGGATGAACCGGAGGAGTGTAGCCCTTTCACTGCTGGCGAACTGCAGCTGGCCCTGCAGCGGCTAAAGGCGAATGCAGCCCCCGGTCCTGATCGGGTCCGCAACGTTAGCCTTAGGCACCTTACATCACTGGGCAAAGAAATTCTGTTGACCATTTGCAATAGATCTCTCCTGGAATCTGGCTGCCCAGCTGTCTGGAGAAGGGCTAAAATCATTCCTATTGCCAAGCCGGGAAAGGACCCGTCTCAGATTCCGAGCTACAGACCTATTGCCCTCACGTCGTGCCTGGCAAAGGTCATGGAGCGCCTGGTTCTGGGTCGGCTCACATACTTCCTGGAGCGAAGCCAAGCCATCACCAAGTACCAAGCGGGATTTAGAAGACTAAGATCTACACAAGATCAAGTCTTAAGAATCACCCAATCCATCAGTGATGGATTCAATCAACGAAAACCAGCTCATCGTACGGTTATGGCCCTAATAGACTTCTCCAGGGCGTTTGACCGTGTTTGGCACCCTGGTCTGATGAAAGCCCTCCTTCAACTCAACGTGCCCCGATGCATTATACAGTGGGTAAAGAATTTCCTGAATGACAGATTCTACGCCGTAGAATTTGAGGGCGCCCTCAGTCGGCCCAGAAGATTTGCCTGTGGTGTCCCTCAAGGGTGCGTTCTGTCTTCCACGCTCTTCCAGATCTTCATCAACTCCTTGGCCGAGGTCATCCCGGAGGGAGTTGAATTCTCTCTCTTTGCGGACGATGTTGCAGTCTGGTCTAAGCACCCCCAGCCCACTGTAGCGGCGGGTCATATACAAGAAGCCCTCAACGCCATTGAGAAGTGGTCAGAACTCAACAAAATGACCATCAATGTCCAGAAATGTGAATGTTGCCTATTCACAACCTGGAATAAGGAGCAAAACCTCTGCCCTGACCTGTACATCTGCGGCCAACGGATCCCAACTACCAAAACTCCCACATTCCTGGGAGTGAAATTTGATCCGTCTCTCTCCTTCAGGGCCCATATTGACCACCTCATCACCAAGCTACGGAAAAGCAACAACATCCTACGCTCCCTGGCCGGAACGTCCTGGGGATGCAGCAAAGAGGACCTCAGAATGGTGTACCTGGCGTACATTGCCTCCGCTATTGAGTACTGCGGGCCTGCCTGGATGACCACGACTGCCCCCAGCAACCTGCAACGGCTCCAGGTAATCCAAAATGAAGCCGCCCGGGCGATCACTGGTTGCTCACGAGGTTCCCCGGCCGATTTGACTGTGAAAGAAGCCGGACTCGTTCCTCTCCATGTTCGGGCCAAAATCCTCACTGCAGTGGCCTACGAGAAATACCAGTGCCTGCCGGACAACAACCCTACTGCAGATTCCTTCAACTCACCAGTGGCCAGGAGGCTAGTCTCTCAGAAATCATGGAGAGAAGAAGGTAGATCCCTAGCTACGGAAGCCGCCGTCGCCAACCTGCCCCTGGGGAAACTGGCTGCAGCTAGTCCATTCCCTCCTTGGAAATCTCCGCCTGGCCTCTCCGTCACAGCGGAGATCCCCGGCGTCTCTAGGAGGGATCCACCAGAGAAACGGAAAGCAACTACGGAATCTGCCATAAGTACCTTGGACCCTGTCGATATCACCATCTTCACTGATGGGTCGGCACAAGAAGGTACGAAGAACGGAGGAAGCGGAGCCCATATTATTTACCACCGAGAAAACTTGACCAGGAACCTAATGGAACCGGCAGGCATGCTGACCTCGAGCTTCGGTGCAGAACTGAGAGCTCTGGACGCTGCACTGCGCTGGACGCAGGATGTCTCCACCGACGAAGACAGGAGCATCAGGATCTTTTCTGACTCTCAGGCCCTGCTGAAAAAGTTGCAGTCCGGACCCAGCAGAGCCTCCACGGAATTGGAAGCGTCAGTCTGGAGCCGCATAGCTGGAATCCTGTCGGCACAACCCAGAACCCTGTCCATCAACTGGCTACCCGGGCACTCGGGTATTCAGGGAAACGAGACCGCAGACCGACTGGCCAACTTAGCCAGTAGCCTCAGCCAATCAGAAACCGAAGTGGACTTCAGTGCGGTCAAATGCCTCATTTCCAGGCACTTTACCGACCAGTGGATTTCAGGTCTCCAGCCAGACAGACTCTGTTATCTTAACCACATCCCGCGCGCCCCCAGCCCCTCTGAACTCAATCTCAAAAGAAGAGAGAGAACAGTCCTTTCCCAACTCAGGGTTGGCGGTTTTTGCACCGCATCGGGGCAGCAGCGGATCCTTACTGCAGGTTCTGTCCAGGCCAAGAAGACACCCTGCAGCACCTCATTTCCTCCTGCCCTCAGGCTAACAGGGCCCGTGTTCTCCACCTGGGCCCATCCCCCTCAGCCCAAGCCCTCTGGGATAGACCCCTGGAGGTCCTAGCCTTTCTCCGGGAATGCGGACGGCTCCACCCTGGTGGGGCTGCCCGGGTCGATTGACTATGGTCAGGTGGCCGGAAGCAACAACAACAACAACAACAGGATTGCACCTGACGGGGAAGGGCGCAAGGAGAGAGCGCCCTCCCTGGATCCGACACGGCCACCTGGCTGATAACGCAAACCTGCTGTCTTTTGCTTTGTCATCTTTGTGAACCACTTGCAAGTGGTGTGAGCCACCTCTTTGTTTCTACCAGCTAGGGATGATTGCTTTATGTATGAACAGACAGTCTGGGTTTTATCTACGCCGATGTATTCTGCAATAACTAAGATTAAAAGTGCTCAAAAACCAAATTTTAGTTTCAAACATATAATTTTAGACCATGCAATTGCGGCAAAGTCGAAACATTTTTGAAACTAACCAAACATGCTTAAAATTTGTCATTTTCTGGACACCTCATGGTGAGTAGGGGAGAACGAGTGGGGGGACAAACTTAGAGAGCAACTGCTTCCAATGAGGTTGTTGAAGGCATGTTGCCTCATGCATCTAGAACAAAGAAGGTTTTAATAAGCCCAGCAAGCCTGTCTACTATTTTACAAGTGTTAAAGACATATTGGAAATTTGTCCTGACAAATTTGTCCGGACTAAATTAAAAATAGCTCTGACTCAATTCAATTAGTCTAGACTAAAGTATGATTAGTCTACGAAGTGAGTTCAAGACCCCAGACTAAATTGTCTAGGCGTTTGTCTAGACAATAAATAGTCTGACGTCCGATGCATGTGACAGACTAAAATTAGTCTCGGAAGATTCCAAAACAGAAGCGGAAAAAAGGTTTTTTGTTGTCCAGTCTATAAGTCTGGACATTCGCCCTGATAAAAACTAGTCCGATGCATGTCCGAGACTTAGACTATTAGTCTCGGACAAGTCGCGGACAAATGTTTCATTAGTCCACGTTAGTCGTGACTAGCTCTACATTCCACGGCGAGCTAAACGTAACAGACCCATAATTCTGTTAGAACTGAATGTTGAGTAGCGAGTGTAAACTAAAAGATGTGACCATCACTTGGTCGTTCTCATTGTCCTTTTTTGGAAGCCTGTTTGTTATGTCAGAGACGTCAGTGAGTATTTTTCTGTTTATTTCATATTCTTAATTCAATCAATTCTAAGCAAGCGTGAGTTACAAAATATTATAGATATAATACAAAAATGATGATATTACTATTATGATATTACGGGACAATTATGATTACAAACAAACGTTATTATGCCTAACGGTCAAAATTACAGCTCACTTTGGTTGTACAACAGCATGATATAGCACAGCTAAAACAAAGATATTTTAACTACAACAATAAGATGCTATGAAATTCACATGGTCGTTGTTCTTTTATGGAATGCTACGGATTGGGTTATATCAGTAACAATGCTTTTGTTGCAAGCAGTTTTCAGTAGAGACTCTCTAAACTTTTCGTATCGATAAGCATACACAAACAGATTGATAGCAGAGTTTAGGGGTACCAATACTTGCCAATCCGTGGCAATATCAGCATAATGTAAAATTGCTGGTACTGTAACAAAAACCAAGGTGAGACCCGCAATGATCAATGCCGTTTTTGTAACCTGTACTTCTCGTTTGAAGTCGAGTTTAGACGTGCCACTTTTAGCAGCTTCAACACTCCTAACTTTAAGCACAAACAGCAAGCACACCACCATAGCATAGAGACCAAAGCTTACAGCACCTCCCACGATTTGCCACATTTGTCTCATGTCACTGTGAAATCCGGACATCATTTCGCTGGTCTTACACTTTTTAACTATCAATACTCTGTTGTCATTGCCTATTGCGGCAACAACACCAGATATGCTGAAAACGGTGCAACTAATGTAGGCAGACCCCACAATATACACAACATACGTCTTAGAAAACACAACATAATTTTTCAAAAACAAAACGGATAGTAAGCGATCGAACGCCAGTACCGTGATCATACTTATCGAAATAAGTGGTGCAAATGTTTTTAGCAAAGGGAATAATTGTAGTAAGCATCCAACAGCTGTATCAACTTCATCATCTTCCGTGCCATCCAGTAGAAGTTGTAGTCTGCGCACTCCAGTCCCAAGATAGGATACACCCACCAACAAGTCAGCAACTGAAATGAAATGAACAAAATGTCAATGATTACTTTTGCAGCAAGAATTATAACAAATTATATTATTATAACAAACAAATCTGAATACATTTCTTTCGATTCCGTCATTGTATGTGTGTTGCATTGGAAAACGCTAGTTTATGTTTTTTCACGTTTAGCGCTTTAGCCTTACAATATGCAATAATCGGCGTCGTCGCGGACAAGAGATCAGCACAAATTGTCAAAAAGTGGGTATAGCACCATAACTAAAAACATTTGGTTTCGGCCGACACCTTTCGGTGATTGCCTCATCGCAACTGTGTCTGACATTTTGGTATAGGCTTCATGGATTACGGCCCATTTGTTGTCCTAGGTATCTGTTAGTCAACGGAACAAATGGAAACCCGGCATAGCAACATTGAAACATCTGCAGTTTTTAGGCTATGCTTAGTCCAATTTCCAATTCCCCACATCATTTTCACTTCGAATACTCCGAAGTGCTAACCTTTAATAGCTTAGATGTGTGTTAAGGGCAGAGCCGATATTTGCTAAAGAGCCCACGTGCAGCTCTTATAAGCTGATCATGCCCGCAACAGTACAACAAGGCACCAACAACAACTAAATTTTACAGAAATGTTAAGCAACTACTCATGTCTAAGATTCTCCTCTTTCTGATATGAACAAAATTAACCTACATAAAATGAATCTAAAAAGAAATACCTGCTAAGCTAGCAAGAATAGCAAATTCCCTTTTGTACAATGCCTTATGTATGGCAATGATTGCAATGATGCAGAAGTTTGTAACCACAGCGGCACTGCCAAAACCAACGTATCCGGTATATCGTAGTAAGTCTTGGTAATAATCTGCCGTCGATTCGTTCCAACTTCCAATAGTGTTCATTTTTTCTTCTTCTTCCTCTTAGTATTATGATATTTACTAAACCAGCACGGTAGCGTTTGTAAACGGTCAGTCAAGATCAGACGGTAGCTGGTAGCGAGACTGGCGCACTAATTTATAAAGCTTCAGTCTGAAATAATACAAAACACAAAACGATATTCATTATCTCTCGGTAATTCTACAAGTTCCAATTTCCAATTAATTAGTTCAGATTATTCTGTGTTACATTTGAATTTCATTTTAAGGAAATTGGATCAGCTGGAGTTCTATTTAATGTGGACAACCTTGCTCTGGTTTCCTGTTATGTTCGAAAAGCCATGTAAGGATGACTCAGAAACATTAAAATGACTCGTCTAGTAAAAACTAAAAATTCGCTAAATACCCAAACTCTCAACAAACGCTGGAAAATAAAGTGAGGCAACTTTTAGCACAGACGCATCCTAAATCCCTGTACGTCCAGCCTCACTGGTATTCCACAATAACAGCTGAGAGAAACTGTCGGTATACAACACTGTGCCCATTTTGAAAAATTAGGGCCGGCAATTGTGATTACTTAAACGACATTTAATATTATTCTTAGCATCACACTTTCGGAATCATGAATGGAAGACTTCTTATTTTAGGGTAAACTCGTCTATAGTTGACATTTTTTGACAAAAATTCATTCCGAGAAAAATTACTCAACATTTTCAGCGGTTTACCCCATATGAATTTTATATTAGGTAGTGTTTTCGGACGGCCGGGAAGCCGGCGGCCGGACGCCGGCCGGCCGGCGGCTTTTGAGCCGGCGACCGGCCCGGCTGAGTGTCTGACCGTTCGGCCGGCGGCCGGCCGCCGGCCTAACACAAATATTGTAGTTAATACAGCAATTTGACCAGAACAGCAAATGTTTACAAAATAAATCCTAAGTGCATGTGAACTTTTTCTTAATATATGAAGTAAAAACCGATTGCATTGCTTTTGTAAGGCATAATAGAAATGTTTTGCAACTTTCTAGCTCAGACTGCCTTCAAACACTGAAAAATATGTCTGGACCAACGAAATGAAAAACAGGAGAACGACCAACGGCCGTGTTTGGATGCCTCGTATTCGCAGTGTGTCCAACGTACCATCACAAATTATAAGTCATTGGATAGCCCAAAGATTGCGCTATCACATGATGCTAATTTCTGCAAAAGAAAATATTCCTACAGGATTATATTTGCACAGAAGCTTAGTTTTATCAACTATACCCGAGTGTCCACTATAAACGAGTTCACACTACATTTTGAAAAAGAACCAAACTGCAAACTATTTGTAGTTTTGAGTTTTTCACTGATGCTGACTCAAAACTACCCTCCATATAGCAAAACGTTCCCAAATGTAAAAGACACACAGTGACACAATAATAAAAATTTTTAACATATGTAAGAAATGAATTTGACACTTCAGCACATGAGACCCGAAAAAGTCGACTCACGACTTCCGGATTAATGCTCCGACGCTTTGCCAACTGAGCTACCGAGGCTACAGTCGCACCAAAGGAGTTCTACAGAAGGAGTTCGTATGCAAACTGAAGTGACAATATGTTTGAGTGCGCTTTCGATTTTGGAACCGCTAAAGTATATATCAGCACAGTACAATACAGTGACATCGAGAAAAACGTATAAATGAGCTTAGCTTAGTGTGCCCTAGAAATGAGCATTTCGGCCCGTCGGCCCAGGTGGGGCCAACATCCACTGGTCAGAGAAGTTTTGTAACTGCGCACCGGAGCGGGCCAATACGAGCCGAATGGACTCTCGAAAATGTTGTGAAATCACTAAAATTAGTTACACATTTACTCATTCTGGTTATTTTACAGCAAAATTTAACTTTTAAAATTTAACATATATTAGCGTTTCCATCATGCTCTGAAGCCTTTGAAAAAATATTGTTAGCAAAATTTTTGAATCTTTTTGGCGGGTCGGGCCGAACCCAATTTTGCCATCTTGCGGGCCGGACCAGACCGAAAACTTTTGCCAGCGAGCAGAGTAATATTTTGGAGCTGGCTGGGTCGGACCGGGCCGAAACAAATCGGCCCGTGCTCATCTCTTGTGTGTCCGATCCCAGCAAAACATCAAAAAGTCGCCGCTACCGTGCGTACTAATTTTTCAGCCATTTATCCATATTTCAACAGCATTTTAAGAAAGCAGTACATACAATGTTTGGAGAAGTAAGCGTTTACCCAGAATCAAATAATGGCAAACACTTGAATTCATTCTGTATTTTCAGGGAGACTGGATCTAATCTTGTACACTAACTACATTGGTAAAGAATGAAAAATCTAGTTGATAGATCGTAAGACAGGAAACGGATAAACCTCGTTCAAGTTCACCAGAAATTTCTGCATTTGTCCTACTTATTAATTCTATTAATTATTTTCAACTTCGTTTCAAAGCGGATGTTTGAGGGAAATTGAGCTGTCTGAGCTCCAGTGATGTGGTGAACCTCGGACGGGTTTCCTGTTACGAATGTGCGCAACAACACAGCATGCAATAAGCAGCATATTTTTGTACATGACAAGACACAAAACAGGCAACGTAAGCCAAACCAATTTGTGACCTTTTTGTAGCTACTAGGAGGTGATGTTTCCGTCGCTGAAACTGAGACTGAAACCAGGTTTCAGTATGAACAGATTTCAGCTCCAGTCACTTAAACTAAAACTTAGACTTATACTATTTTGGACAGAGACCTAAAAATCAAACTAAAATTAGTTTGAGTAATACATGTGCTAAGCAGAGTTTGGAGGGTTCCACCAGACCTTGGGGTCACCCCCAGAGAGGTCGTTTACTCCCCCCTAAATCGATGTTTTGCGCAAAACACGGGAAATTCCGATTTTTCATGGCATTCGGCCTCCGACTCACCCTCTCCCCCGCAAGTTCTCCCTCTTGCACGTGTCTAGCTAATGACCTAAAACTCGGACTGAAATTAGTTTTAGATTTTCCTTAAAATGTGAAGAAAATGAGGCTTTTAACTTTTATTCCATAATATTATGCAGGAGAGCAGGATGAGTAACCGTCAAGTTTATGTTTTTATTATCTATATTATAGTTTATAGTTTATCTTGTTATTATATTATTATTATATATTAGCTCAGAAGGCTGGAAAGTGGACTACTTGGACGAACTGAACCTGAACCGGAAACCTTGTTTGAAGCAAAAACCGAAACTGGAATTGGAATCTTGTGTTGTCTGCACAAACTTAAAAGCAGAACTTAGCAAACGGTTTATTTCAAGGCAAGTACCGCAATGATAACACTGTGGGCTGGACAAGTACCACAATACAGCTTTGATACACGTCTACCAGACGTGAAACCTGGTCACTAGTTTCTGAGCCAGCGACCCTGTGAGGTGGTACTTTTGATTCAGGTTTAAGGTAGTAATTGTTTAAAATCTTATATCTTGGGTACGGTGAGTGTTCTTTGGTGGTTGTGAGCATTATTATAACGTGATAAATTTGATATTGATCACTATGTATGTATTTTCCTCTGGAAAGCAAAGACCAAACCACAATCGATTTGCATTATTTCTCTCCTGACCTGAAATCAACTAAATTGCAAGCGTTTTGAAACGAAACATTTCTCCATGGTTACATTAGCACATCCACCACCTGACCATGATTCGTATTTGCAATGAGTTACCACGCTTTCCTACTTATCACAACACTGAAACATAGTATTTAGTAAGGTTGAAGGTTTCAGTCAGTGGCGATTCTGCAATATTGCTTTGTCACAATTAGAAAAATAGAAATCAAAGCATTTGCAGACCTTATTTTATTTACTAGACAATATTCCTTATCTCTTTGAAATTTGAAATTTGAATTTGAAAGATTTCAAATCTACAGATCTGCCTGGTCTTCTCAGAAAGAACGAGAGCAGCGGGCAAGAGTCGTCGGAAGAATAGGTAGGTCCATGGCAGAGCTTAGAAGAGTTTAGATTTAAAAAATTGTCAAAACATGGACAGATCCATATTTCACTATCGTTTTTATAACTAATATATTCAATAGCTTCAAATTTATAAACAGAAATTTCACAGGACATCACAAAGTATCACACTTACAATTACAAATATTAAAAAAACTGAGTCAGTAAAGCATTCATTTCTATTTAGCTAATGCAGACATAATGCTGCTATTTAATTGAAATCATAGCAAGTCACTCTCCCTTTTACTATGTTAATTGCCTGCTTTGTTGCTCTTCTGTTTCGTGCACCGTGGGGATAAGTTAATTATTCGCCTGGGAGGCCTGGGCCTAAAGTAATTTGCCGCGCTATGTAGCGAACTGCACTGTGCAGAAGTGTGTATAACTGAGCTCCAACCTAGACAGCTCAGCTGCACACCAAAAAAGACCTCCCGCCGCAGCAAATTTACTGACACTTGATCTTAAAAATGGCATCACAAAAGAATCAAGTTTCATTAGTTTAGTGGCAAGCTTTATTTGTAGCTTGTTTCATTGTATAAGTACTTTCCAAGACGACATTGCTTGCATTTAGAGATATAAGCAGTGTCGCACGGGAAGCCCTCGTGAGTGGCACTCGTGCATGATCGGCCATAGGAATTTTCCACAAGTGATAGTCCAGTGAAGTATTTTCTGAGTCTGTAAGATGCCACTTTGTTATACCCTTACAGAATATGGCAACGGGGCGGAAAACCAGTCCTTTATTCGAATTACCGTGCGGTAAATTGGTCACAGCTTGACTAACTGTTACGGCCTCAATCACTCTCACGGCGACTAAAGCTTTTCTAGTCTTTTTGTTATGTTATTTATGTTGCATTGTGTCAAACGTGTACACAAATATAGTGCAATATGGATTAACCCAGCGGAGGCTTTCTCCAAGAAACATATGTAGACTAAGAAAGGTACAAAATGTACAAAACAACGCACAAAAGTCAAAGCATTTGTGAAGTACAAAGGAAAAGCTACAACGCTCTGTATCAAAGTCAAAGCAGGGTCACCAGCTCAGTTTTGGTTACTAGCCAGTATTTTAGGTGTGGAAATGTTCTGTTCAAACATGATATTTATATACTTTTCATTTATATACTTTTTCATTTATATATTATTTGCTAGTGCTTTATCTATCTAACATTTTTAAATATTATCCTGTAAATAAATAAACATTTTTATGCAGTTCTCTAATGCCGTCACTGTTCCATATAACACCGATGTCAGATTTTGAGTTGATCATGAAGTTATTATTGCCTGAGTTATAATGAGAATAATGGAAATATAAACATGGATCCAAAGTCGGACAACCCTTACTTAGCCGAGTCTTTCTATTCCACCGATTATCACGACGCTTCCTCACTGCTGCTCACACTCCTGATGGTGGATGGTCAGATACCAGGAATTCCAATCATGGGTGAAACTAGGAATTCTCACAGCAAAATGAGGGTTGGGGCCTTGGGGTAGGGATCTTCCAGAGGGACCCTCGCAAAAAGTTGGGGGAGCACACGCCCAAAGTTTCCGTTACATCTACTGTACAGATGCAGCGCAGACGGTGAAGTAGTCTGACACATACGTACCAATTATGATGCACAATTAATTAATTAATTATTTAATTAGGAATACCAATAACGCACAACGGCAGAATTATTTCCCCCCTACAAGGAGATATTTGTTAAATATGGTACGATGAAGCAACACTAAAGAAGGGAGCACAGACAGATTCTAAAACCATTTAATTTGTAATGTGAATTCAGCTGCTGCTCAAGCGTTTCTAGAATTATCGTAATTAATCTAGCAATTTTCTTTCAGATCTACAGCAAACACTACTAGCCGTAGCGGCATTCCTCCTCACATTTATTATACCAGTCACATTCACAGCACTTCTTTCCCTGGCCACATTCCCCATCAGAGTAGCATTCATTATCCACCAGGAAAATGCATCTGAAAGAGTAAGGATCCCAGTTCCAGCCAGAAGGGCAGCTACACTCATACGTTTTTTCACATTTAGCTCCTGTCTTGCAATCTCTATCTGTGAGGCAACACATCCTGGATGGGCCAACTGAGGTTTTTGAAACTTGAAAACAGTCGTCCGCACACTTCCACTCAAACTCCGTCATCCATCCAGCCTGACAGCATTTCTTATTTCCAGGACAGTCTTCGTCGCCGCTGCACTCATTTTCCGTCTCAACGCATTTTGAATCGCCATGGCTCCATTTGAAACCGCTATGACAGACGCAAGTGTATTTAGGATTAAGGGATTGTGTGCAATAAGCATGCGAACCACAGTCGGCGGCTGTTTTGCAGCATTTTCTTGTTGCTGCGACGGCCATCTCCGCAAACAGAGACAATAACCAAATGCTATATTTCATTCCTTCAGGCTTCAGAGCTTCAAGGTACACTAAACTAAAAATATAGGTCAAGTGGTTTTAAGGTAAATTTGTAAATAGTAAATATTAAAGACCGAAATTCATAGAACACAGAACACAGGCTGCAAACATTGCATACAAAAACTGACCAGATTCATTAAAGTTGATCGGGAGTTTTTTAACACAAACGAAGAAAATACAAAATGTCACCTGTTAAACACATGCAGACCTTAAAGCGAACTGGATATACTTTTGTTGCCACTGCAGTTGTACATTGAAATCAAATCAATTTATATATAGGTTTATTTATTTATATATTTATATATATTTATATATACATATATTTAACATTCTTTAAAACCTTTGGTTCTCAAACATAGCACAAAATTGTCCAATTGGTGAAAAGAAAAATTATCATTAATTAATGTGTCTGCATTGTCTTTAAAAGCAAAACTAAAATTTTAGCACAAGTGTTACGTAGTATCGGTATTGATTTTGATTTAAATTTTAATAAATTTTGATTTATCGAATTTGATGCTGCATGGAGATGCACGATGCTAATGTTCGTCATAATACTTCTGAAATCAGCCTTCGAAGATATTTATGATATCATCGTCCTGCAAACAATAAACGCACAACGTCGCAACATTCATTTTCTCACAACCCACAACGTTGTGCTTTCGAGTATGTTTGAAAACGAAATTTGTTTGATGCACAGAACTGTTTTATGCCAGTCTGTGATAGTGGCGTTAGCCATCAGTTTTTTCTGATAATGGAGAGTATATTGCCTACGTCCTTTTTTGTACAGCGACCCAAACGAGTTAAACGTGCTGAAATTTAATTAAGTTCTTTTCGCGCACAGGGTTAAGGAGCTAAACAGATTAGTTTAGCTCGGCTGCAGGGCTAAACAAGAAAAACGTATCATTTGCACTCTTTTAGCTCTCACGCTAGAAGGCTGTCATGGTGAAGCCCGTTCAAGGTGTCCAAAACTGACTGCGTTCTAGACAACTTCAGGAAACCGACTGAATTTAAAAGTTGTGAATATGCATTTTCATGTTATGTTCATCCCATTAGCTGAATATTATTGCTTTGAAATTCCCATTTATTTCCTACATATGAGATGTCTTAAAACGAACTGATAAACGACATAATAAAAGCAGTAAATAATCCTGCTTTTGAACTACAGTACCAGTACTTGTTCGTTAAATTTTTATAAAAAATTCGGAAATTGCCCCCGATGTAATCGGGACCATGGGAATTTTATTAGAAGGATCATGAAAATCAGCTAAGTGCTCATATCGTAGTTGTTACACTTCATAGCAATTGAAATAGCCCAGTTCTCTTATGTACATTCCAAGAGACGAAGACCTTCCCTCATAGCACCAAATTCGATTCGTCGGCTTAAGCCAAGGAAAACTACTACGAAATTTCGCTGACAATTGACTGAAGTTCCTTCAACTTAATTGCTCGATAAAAGCTTACAATTAGGATCAATGATATCAAGTAAGACGAGCTTACACGTCTGTCAGACGGAGGTTTCGAGCATGCAGATAACTTACGGTTCATAGTGTGATAGTGATGTTATGTGACAGTTATGAGGTCTGAATAACCCTTCGATGACTGCGCTGAGAGAATAGGCCGCAGCGCAGATTGATCACAGAATGTTGTGAAACCACTAAAATTAGTTACACGCTTACTCATTCTGGTTATTTTACAGCAAAATTTAACATTTAAAATTTAACATATATTAGCGTTTAAATCATGCTCTGAAGCCTTTGAAATAATATTATTAGCAAAATTTTGAAATTTCTGGGCGGGTCGGCCGAGCCCAATTTTGTTATCTTGCGGGCCGGACCAGACCGAAACTTTTGCCAGCGGGCTGAGCAAGATTTTGGAGCTGGCTGGGTCAGGCCGGGCCGAAAAAGCCGGCCCATGTTCATCTCTAGCGTGTCTCATCCCAGCAAAACATCAAAACGTCGCCGATACCGTGCATACTAATGTTTTTTATCCATTATCCATATTTCAACAGCATTTTAAGAAAGCAGTATGTTTGGGGAAGTAAGCGTTTACCCTAAATCCTATTAAGTAATGGCAAACGTTTGAATCGATTCTATGTTTTCAGTGAGACTGGATATTTAACAAACTTTAAAACTTGTTGTAACATGGCACAGTGTTGCAGTGTCATGCTACAACCAGGTGTGGACAAGTGATGTTTGCTGGCGGTTTGTTGCAGTGTACATTTGTGCTGCACGTTCTATCGTGCAGTACAATTGTCCTGAACGGTCTATCGTGCAGTACATAGACGATATTGCATATTGCACAATAGACCGTGCAGAACAATTGTACTGCACGATGAACTGTGCAGTGTGGAAGAACTGTATGGCAGATTTGATTAGCTGCAGCATCAGAATTAGTAAATTTATTGTTAGTTTTAGTCACTAGTCTATAAAAGCACTGCAACAACATTATAACAAAATGAAAAGGCGGCATAATGATGGCACGGGTATAATTAATGGGAGGATCCAGATGAGGATTGAAAGTTCATGTTGAAGACAATGTCGCATCTGCTGAATTGACCGCCGCCAATAATAGGAGGAGGAGGTGGCGGTAACTGCAATGAAGATAAATACGGATGGCTGCTGGAGTCACTTCTGGCGGCAGGCTTCGCAATCTGAGCGGACTGATGGGAAAACGGATTCTGACTTTCCCCGTCCGAAATGTCAGATACATACGGTCCGTGTAGATCAGAAGGACTCGTTTGATGTTCTCTGTCCCGGTCCAAAGGAGAATCGTAATCATCATGCTGTTGCAGAGGAGCAGGATCCGGCTCGGGGGAGGACTGGCGGCTTTGTAGCAGCGTAGTCTGGTCAGCTAGAAATAGTTCTGGCTTGACGTTGATCTCATGTCAGAGTTGATGTCACTGTCCCTGTCGCCATAAGAATCGCCACCAGTGTCATTGCTAGCCGGCTGTTCACCGCGGGGTGACGAAGTTCCACGACACTGCTTGTGTGGTGGTTCCAGGAGAAATGAAACGATAATCTGAAACAAGCAGAAATGGTAAAAATATGGTATTAGTAAACGCTTTGTTGTACCGAAATTAGTTTCATCTGGAAGTAGCGGTAGTAAGTAAGTAATTAGTATTTAAGCTCATAATCATTTCCATTGTAATGCTAAGCATATTCTAAATGGAACCGTAAATTGCTGTCTGTTTCTAGACTAATTTTTAGTGAAAAACCGTTTGCCGCGAAGACGTTCTTTTGTAGGCCTGAACTGCCTGAGATCTGTGCCGAGTTCGTTGAGTAATGAGCTGTTCGTCGAGATTATGACGAAACAGCGTAGTGGGTAAGGTAGTCCGCCCTGAGTGATTGGTGTAGGTCGTGCTTAATCCAGCAGATGAGCTGATAGACTTCATCATGTTAGCCAGTGTGTTGATTCCAATAACCTGTTTGGAGAAACACAGCAAGTTCCCTTTATTAGGAAGTGGGCGCCGGTAGAATGGTCCTCCCGCTGGAATTGCATCGAAATACAGCTTGTACATATGTCCGATCTCAGATTTCCGGGACCAGAGATCAACTGTTCTGAGAGTATGACGACGATCTGACAGTCCGCCCTAAAATGTTATTAATGTGGAGCATATATAGTTTCCCAGATTTAACTAACGTAACGCAATGTAGGACAGTCCTAATTCGATGATTAGTAATATTGTAAACCAAGACAGGATGACATTGTGGTTTTCATCTGTAAACCATAAACTCAAACGCTTTCTGTAAATCGAATATTATAGAATTCCATAGAGTCTTGGACGATGAATTGTTGCACCAACAAATTGCGGTGCTCCTGGCGTCCTCTAAGGCCGAACATCTTACAATTATCGAAGAAAACAGTGCGACTTAAGCTTTCTGCACTGTGGTCTCCTAAAACTCCGGATTCCCATATCTGTTTTTCATCCTCGGGCGTTACTGGATTTGCCATAGGCCGTGCAGTAGCCAATCCTTTACTGATCAGATGTTTCATACGAGCATCAAGTGTGTCACGGCATCTCTAAGCAGTACTTTGAAATCACAACCTGTTTCATTTGTTGTCATGCGAAACGCTTTTTAACCTAGGTGACAAATGTATGTTTGTATTAAATATGCACTATTTGTACATGATTATTCTGTCACCGATTCGATCGGAACATACTAAAGATCAGCAACAACACAAGCTGTAATAATTGAGCATGTTTAACTGCGTAGGGGATTATGGTCACGATTACTATGTACCTGACAAATTTCGACTCTAAATTCCTCTTGCCCAGGCTATTACCTTTTGAAGCGCAGGTCCTTTGTATCAAGGATGTTGAAGTCTCTACCCAAGTCTTTGAGACGCCTCGAAATCCCACAAGCTATATAGTACAAGGTGTTAGGCTTATATTCTTTGCCTAAAACGACCAGGAATAAATTTTATCAGGTAGTTTAGTTCCGCCAAAGACACATGTGAAGAAGTGAAAAACTCATTGCCGAACCTTCGCAAATGTAGTAACCTAGCTAAATTATGAATCCGAATTCCCATCTTACCGTCCTTTTGTCTGGCCGAATAGAAGAATCGAGTAAGCCACATGTCTACGTCTTCAGCATCTATGTCTTCGAGTTTCGGAACCCTTGATTTATGCTTTGAGTACCAAAATGCACAGAAAGAATTAAAGCGCGTAATAGCCCATGTAGTATTTCTGGAAGTATTAGGCACCTTTGCCTGTTGATGCAATTGAGAAATAGCTTCTTCGTCGACATCGATGAAACGATCCGTCGCATCGTCTATAAATAAATATAACTCGAAAACTGGAAATCAACACTAACGGCCAACGCAGCACACAAATAGCCAACACAGACACGCCCTTATTGTTGCAGCATTGCACTGATTCAGTTCTTAGTTTGTCTGATTTTCATATTATGCAAATTAGTTTTCCGCGCTGTTCACGTGACGTGAATGTTGAGCGTCAGTTGATCCTGTAATGCGTTTTGTCTGTAAGATTATGTGGAAAAGCATGGAACGCTGACGTGACTCATCAAGTTGCGACAATTTTCTGTAAGACTAGGCTAAACCGGCATGGACGGTCTGAGAAAACTATTTGAGAGCGCGCAGCGTTCGAAAATAGTTTTCGAAGGCTTCCATAATCTAATTTTCTTTCTTTTGTGCCATTGTTACAAGCCAGTTGTATCACTGCTGTTTGTGCTCTCAGAGAACTGTTAGCACGCTTTCATGCGAAATCCTCGTGAAGAGTACTCGTGCGCCTCGCGCACTCGTGCACTTCACTCGGAGTTTCGCCTGCTAGCGTGCATACAATTCTCTGAGAGCACTTCTGGCAGTGCTACAACTTACACCACTTGTAGGCACTACTTTGGCAACGAATGAAAAACTAATTTGTAGATCGTAAGACAGGAAACAGATAAACCTCGTCCAGCCATTCAAGTTCACCAGAAATTTCTGCATTTGTCCTACTTACTAATTTTATTAATTATTTTTAGCTTTCTTTTAAGGCGGATGTTTTAAGGAAATTGGACTATCTGAGCTCCCGTGATGTGGTGAACCTCGGACATCCTGCTACGAATGTGCGCAACATCAGCATGCAAGCAGTATGTTTTTTGTACAGGACAAGACACAATACAGACAACGTAAGCCAAACCAATTTGTGACCTTTTGCTGCTACTAATTACTACAAGTGGTGATGTTTCCGTCGCTGAAACTGAAACAGGTTTCAGTATGAACAGACTTCAGCTTCAGTCACTTTTGAGAAATTGATGTTCAAAACTTTTTGGTATATGTCAGATGTCAGCCTGTCAGATGTCAGTATGTCAGAAAATGTTTGCACAATTTTTTGCTAATTTTGCTGGTTTCGTAAGCTTATGTGAATGCACAAAGCTTTAAAACTTTGTATAAAGCTCCTTCCAACTTCCAAAATTGCGAACGTTTTTCACAAAATCACCACAAAAGTACTGCCCAAAAGGATACCAGCTGCTGGTAAGGGGGGACTTGTTCCGACTTTGTCCGATTGGCCTACTTTTTGGCGCAGATGTGGAGCAGGGGTGTGATCAAAAATATTGGGCACTGAGATCTTGGCTGTTTTCCAGCCATGTGCCGCCGTTGCGTTTATGTGCCCGACCCCCCCCCCTTTCAAAACTACCAATATAATTAATTAAAAATCTTTGCTAGCTGCCAAATCCTAGCTTGAAGGTTGCCATTTTCCAATGTGATTTGGCACATGTGCCCCAATCTACAGAAAAATACTAGAAGTCTGTATATTATCTGCATCTAAGGAAATTACTCTTCAAATTTGACGTTTGGACAAAAATTTAAAATTTTTTGGCTAATTAAAGGAAAGGTTATAAGGCTGTAATTTCGCATATACAGGGGCCACACAAGAGTACTCATTTGTGACAAAATGTTTTTGTGAAAAAATTTTTATGTCAAGTTTAATCTTTAAAAATTTCCAAAATAATATAAATAATTATAGGCAATGGTACCCCCGAAATCGAAAACATCAAACCTTTAAAATAATTTTGCGAGATATCTGAACTGAGCATTTTATTATTATTATTATTATTATTATTATTATTATTATTATTATTATTATTCCCTATTATCGTTATCATTTCCGTATTATTCACTATCATTTTTCTAATTGAAGATTCACGCAACAATAGCTTCAAAATTATAAACACAAATTTGACAGGATACCACAAAACTTATGAGTACACTAGTGCTGCTATAATAATTTTTTTAAATTATAACTAAACACAAAGGGTCCGGACCGGTCAGTGCTCATGACCTCTGTTAGTGGGGCCGGCCAAGCATCCAAAGTTTGTCACAAACATTTGAATTGAAAACGTTAAGACTGTTTTCAATTCTACAGCAACGGTCAGCATATTCTCATAACATCATATATTTTAGGAGTCCTCATGATTAAGCGAAATTTTTACAAATTTTTACAACACTGTGAAAGATTTCAAAAGTCTTCAAATATCGGTTTATCTGAGCGGTTTGTCTGGGATATGCTCCGCAGGTCAGATGCATTGGACGAATCGGGTGACGCGGAGTTTACGAACCTGGCATAAACTGGACATGGACTTCTTCATCCTGACAACGGCACAACCAATTGGGCATATTAAATATTAAATTAGATAAAACCGGGGCAATGCTAGGTTTTCAAAAATGCAAAATTATTGAAATTCCCGTTATGCAATACTGCAACTGAAGCTGTTTTGGAATGTCGACCAAATATTTTATGTTGGCGACTAATTCGAACTGTAGCATGAACTGAAGCGAAATTGGGCCATCGTAACATTGCGATAGCAAAATCGCTGACTCGCATAATCAGCACTATAATATTTATTTCAATTTGGACTCTGTCTGTTGTTGCATAACTAAGGCATAAATAGCTCCTTGACTCCCAGCCATGAAATTCAAGCACCGCTAAGCTGCATAAGCAGCTAAACTTTATTAATTCATTCATTTTCATTTACGTTCAGCCTCGCAGCACCATAATGTACAGCATTGCTCATGCATGCAAGATGTGTAGGTAGTAATCAGTAGCAAGTTTTCTTTATACCTTTTGTTTTTGTTCCTCCTGGCGGTGAAACTTCGCACACAGAAACTGCATACTCTGCAGCTCTGCAGTGCATTGGGCTCTATCTTCCACACAAGGCTAGTATAGTGTGCGTCCTTTTTCCTACTACGCCTCGGCGCAGCAGGTCTACCATAATCAGTTTTGAATTTAATCTAACACACCTAGAATGTTATGTATAATTGTTCATATAAAATACACATAGCTTTAATATTGTAACTAAGTATACGTAGATGTTATGCAAATGAGGTTTCCATAGGCCACCAAAAATTTAGGACAGGACACTTTTCGCTGAAGTTAATTATGCAAATTAGGTTATTTAAAAGCAATGAAATTTCAAGCACTTTTGCAGTTGTGAACTGCCAGAAATCTAAACGGTTGCATATTTTTTGGCGCTAAGGTGTAGCTTGGGAGCTGCCATTAAGCGCAGGCTTTCTTTCTAGTTTCTGTTCATTTTTAGTTTTAACTTTCCGTTTATTTTTTTCTTTCTCTCTTTCTTTCATTCAATTTGTTTAGGTTATAAAATTAACGTACTGTGCTTTCAAATTCAGCACTAGTTTTTATATAGTCTCAATGTATACTTTTACGCCTGCTTACATAAAATTTTAATAATTATCCACATCAGTCATAAAACAATCAAAATAATTCTGTAAAAGCCTAGGTCAATTTCAATAACTTTGGTGGGTTTCAACTGCTATCATGGTTCCAGCTCTTTATATAGCTGGCAATCTTGTTTGACCACAATGGAGGAGTTCTAAATAATTTAATGAGCAGCTTCAGCTGCGATTACATGGGAATGCTTATGTTGTGTTGCAAAACTAGAGTAGTGCTTCGGTGAATTACGTATAAATGCAAACTTAAAAGAGATACACTTTCTGTAGTAATAATATTTTACTCGCAGCAGGCATATATTTTTGGTAAATATTAGTCAGAGCAAGCTCATTTTGCACGAAACTATTGCTTGTTTTCAACCAAAGGGGGCGAGGTGATTTTAGGTTGTCAACTCTGTTTGTTTTTTATAAATTAAAGTTTCGTGGACAAATTTAATTAAAATTTACAAAATTATTGAAGTTTACTGAATGTCAAAATTAAACAGAAGGAGCAAGAGCAGAATTTCAAGCCTGGTATATTATTATTATTATTATTATTATTATTATTATTATTATTATTATTATTATCACTATTATTAAAACTATTATCATTACCATTATTATTATTATCATTATTATTATTATTATTATTATTATTATTATCATTATTAATATTATCATTATTATTATTATTATTATTATTATTATTATTATTATTATCATTATTATTATTATTATTATTTTTATTATTATTATTATTATTATTATTATTCATTTATTGCGAATGCCCCTTATCTAGATTTCTGAGAACATGTAAATTGTCACGATTGTATGTATGTGATATGCAAATTAATTACATCATTAGTTTTCAGTCAGCTTGCATGCGTAAGATCGTGCTCAGGTCGCTGAATTGCTGCGCATATTTATGGACTATTTTTGACTGGTGGGGGTGGAAGGATTTTGCATGCAATTAGTGATCAAAAGGTGGGTAAGGTAAAAGGTAAAGGTAACCCCTGGAAATTCTCCTACCCTTGTCAGGGTCTAGGGTGCCGGTGCTCATCTCCGGATACACAGCCCTTGAGCCAGGAGTGACACCTCGAATGATGACTACAGCCGTGGAGAAGGGGCTTACAACCGTGAAAACTGAAACCCAAACTTCAAAAATCCGGAAACCCGAAATTAAGAAATTCTAACTTTTTTCCTGCGCCGTAAAGGCCAGGTCCCTGGCGCGTGTTTTCATTCCAGAGTCGTCTTGTCCGGACTAAAGTCGGAAATTTTATAACCAAAGTTAAAAATATTTCTCAGTGCAAATTTTAGCCAACTTCTGTGGCCCTTCTTAGCCTATACATGATGCGTAAAACCAGTGTTCTACTTTCAGCGTCTGCCCAGCAGTTCAGTAACCCTGATGGAAATTGTTAGACAGAAAATGACTAAGCTTTGAACGAAATCTGGGAGGTCAAAAATTGCAACAAAGTGATTTTGTTCAATTTTGACCCAAACTTCAATAAATCCGGAAAACCCGAAATTAACAAATTCTGTCAACATTTTTCCTGCGCCGTAAGGCCAGGACCCTGGCGCGTGTTTTCATGCCTGAGTCGTCTTGTCCGGACTAAAGTCGGAAATTTTATAACCAAAGTTAAAAATATTTCTCAGTGCAAATTTTAGCCAACTACAGTGGCCCTCCTTAGCCTATACATGATGCCTAAAAACCAGTGTTCTACCTTCAGCGTCTGCCCAGCAGGTCAGTAACCATGATGGAAACTGTTGGACAGAAAATGAATAAGCTTTGAACGAAATCTAGGAAATCAAAAATTACCATAAGCCGATTCTGGTCAATTTTGACCTAAACTTCAAAAATCCGGAAAACCCGAAATTAATAGCAAGCGGAGGAAAGAAGGAATTAATATATTGGCGAAAATTAACTATTCTTCCATTACTATCGGTCAAACTAAAATACTGGTTTGGGAGAAGAGTTGGCAGCTCTGGTACCCTGTATCCATATTGTATATTGTGAGTATACTTTAATACTACTTATTTAATTTTCCTGCAATCATTCTATCAATATTGTTATTCTCAGACTGTATCGAATTTTGTCATTAACTAATAAATTGTTGAGTAATCAGCTAAACTTAGATAGGGAAAGTTTTGCTGAAACAGATCCTGTCCCGATCTCATTGCTGAATAAGATCCTGTTGCGATCTCATTGCTGAACAAGATCCTGTTGTGATCTGCGATCTCATTGCTGAACAAGATCCTGTTGCGATCTCATTGCTGAACAAGATCCTGTTGTGATCTCATTGCTGAACAAGATCCTGTTGTGATCTGCGATCTCATTGCTGAACAAGATCCTGTTGCGATCTCATTGCTGAACAAGATCCTGTTGCGATCATCCAACGACCCCTAACAAACGAACTCACGACCACTACCCTACTTAGGTTGGCTATAGGAATCTCTGATTCTGGACACATCACCTTTTAGAGATTCGGTATTTAAGACTGCTAATTCGCAGTAGATGCGCTGACCTTCCGTTGCAATCTAGCGAGTTTGCCCCTGAAGGATCAAAGGAGAAGAGAAGAGAAGAAGAGCCTCAGAAACGCAATATAGTTTTACTCGCTTCATTACAAATGGCTTCAAAATTATTAACACAAATTTGACAGGACACCACTAAAATTATGAGAACACTAGTGCTGCAACAAGAATATAAAAAGCTGGATCAATAAGGCTTTTATCTCTATTGCTAGTTTTTGAGTGATTACTGGAGTTTTCAGTTGGTAAGAAATAGGCAAAACTTCTGCGTAAATATTCTAAGCAGCAAAACATTAACAACTGATAGTACCTGGTCCAGACGGAATCAGAGCTCCTGACCCAGTGACCCGGTTTCATCTCTGACATCCACTACTGAGGCCAACCAAGCCATCCACAGTTTGTCACAAAAATATGACACTACAGGTTTAATTAATTCATTCATTTTAATTAATTAATTCTGCATTTTAGCAATATAATATACAGCATGCATGCATATACATATATACAAAATGTGTGGAGAAGAATCTGTAGCAAGCTGTCTTTACTTTTTTGTTCCTTGCTTATTTTTACCAAGAGTACATAATGACTAAGAGTGTGACAAGCGTCCCACTCTTAGTTATTAGGCTGCAGACACCATCTGCACAATAACGGCCTACCCCCCCACAACTGAGTACCTGGTGACCCCCCCACAACTGAGTACCAGGTACACAATTGTGTAGCAGCACTCGTTTGTATGTTTACATGTTGAAGCTCAAAAGTGGCCAGCTGCTGATAGAATGTTATTGGCTTGAACATGTAAACATACAAGCGAGTGCTGCTACACAATTGTGTACCTGGTACTCAGTTGTGGGGGGGTCACCAGGTACTCAGTTGTGGGGGGGATAGGCCGTTATTGTGAGAGTATGTTTTCTGCTTGATAACTAAGAGTGTGACGCTTGTCACACTCTTAGTTATTATGTACTCTTGTTTTACTTAATGCCAAACGACACAGCTTATTCACATTCTGTCAAACCAAAATGATTGCCATTGCCATCATTATAAACAGTACGTTCACATCAAGTCATTTGATTAGCTGCATATAAACAAATATTTAAAGCGGTGAAGCTTATGACTTAGAGGTTAATCTTAAGGTTTATCCTACCACTAAGTACCTTATGAAACTCGTGCCCATACTAATTTCATGCAGACTGAGATAATAACTTTATGATTTAAATATTTTGGGGTGACTGCCCCTACTCTGATTTGCATAAGGTCTGTTACAAATTCCAATATATACCTTAAAATGGCACTCTTTTATTAATAAGATAATATGAAGCAACACCAAAGCAGGAAACACAGAAAAAATTCTGAAACCAACCATTTTTAAAGTGAAATATACTTTTGCTAAATTTAATTTTACAGTAATCGTAGTTAATTCAGAACTTTCTTTCGGATCAACAGCACCGACTTCACCATAACTACTAACATTCCTTCTCACAGACATTCCACTGAGGATAGCTGCAGCACTTCTTTCCTTGGTCGCAGTCCCCATCAGAGTTGCAATCGTTTTCATTCATTATAACGCATTTGTAGGCGGAAGGGTCCCATTTCCAGAAACGGGTACTACAGACACACTCAAACGTATTTTCACATCTCATCTTGACTCCACAGTGTTCACTTGTGAGGCAACATTGCATAGATGGGCCAGCCGTTTCGCTTGGAGTTTGACTGCATTCGTCCGCACACTTCCACTCAAACTCCGTCATCCATCCAACTTGACAACATTTCTTATTTCCAGGACAGTCTTCGTCCCCGCTGCACTCATTTTCCGTCTCAACGCATTTTGAATCGCCATGGCTCCATTTGAAACCACCATTACAGATGCATGTGTATATGGGATCATCACAGCTTTGTGTGCAGTAAGCATGTGATCCACAGTGCGCATCTGTTTGGCAGCATTTTCTCGGTGCTGCGATGGCAATCTCCGCAAACAATGACAATAACCAAATTCTATAAATCATTCCTTCAGGCTTCACAGCTTCAAGGTGCGCTGAATTAGAAATGTAGGTCAAGTGGTTTTAAGATGAAAAATTAAATTCAAAAATTAAATAATACAATTTTAAAGGTCTAAATTTATATTCTAATTCCACAGAACACAGGCTGCAGAAATTGCATACAGAAACTGTCCGCATTCATTAAAGTTGATTGTGATTTGGCGCAATCGAAGAAAAGACAAAATGTCAGCTGTTTCGCACACGCAGACTGTAAAACGAGCTGGATATACTTTTGTTGTCATTGCAATTTTATATTGAAATCAAAAGATCAAAAGAAAATTGTCTAATTCGAGCTATTCCAATTGATGGAAAAATTATTATTTATTAAGGGGGGCTACTAAAATGGGGGTGCCCCAAATTTCTTGGATCGGCTTCATTTTTTGCATGAATAACATCATGTGCGTGGTCAAAAATTACAATTTGACAAATACTTGGTCCTTCGTTCTTAGCTGGTCCTCAGTAGCTCACTAGGCACCCGAGAACCGGTCCTACCCCCCGCTTTTTGTGACACCCACTGTAAACATTAAAAAATCCCTCCTCTTGTTTGGTTTAATGAAAACATCTATGCTTTGGCACAATGGGAGAAGATACATGGGGTCACAAACACTTGGCACTAGCTTTGCTGTAACCCTAACGGTTAGAGAGCAATGCTATCCTAAACTTGAAGAATCGTCAAAAATTTAGAAAATTTTTGGCCGCCGAATCAAAAAATTTAATTCTGGTGCAACCCCGGAAGGTAAAATTTGGTGTGAACATACACCCCATAGGTCAACAAAATTGTGCCAAGTACGAAGGAATTCTGCCCAGGCATTGTAGTTCTATTCCACTTGAAACATGAAAAAATGCCAATTTTGGTCTGGTTCATAAAGTATCTCAGGATGTTCTAGCTTGATAATGCTGACAGATTTGGCTCAAATTGTACTGATTTGTAGCCTTACTCATCCGGCCACAAGAACATAAATTTTAACCGCTTTCCGTCTCAAATTGATGCATGGCTGACACTTTGATTACTCATTTGAATGTCAGGCCAACTGGCTGACCAGTACATTCTTGTAGTGTTTGCGTGCTGGGACCGGTTCCGATTTTTGAAACCGGTTCCGGTTCCGGTTCTTGACTACCGGTTCCGGTTCCGGTTCCGATTCTAGCTACCGGTTCCGGTTCCAATTGGTATTTTTGATAAAAAAGCTAAAATCACACGATTTTTTTATTTGACAATTGCTATAAAAACTTAATATATTTAACTGCACAAACCTATGAACGTGTTTTTAAACAGTGTTTTTGCTTACTCTTTATTATTTATATACAAATATTTACTGTGAAAAAGATATGGTTTGTTTCATTTTTACCAATATGTTGTGGAAATTTTAGCTACCAGAGCTTACCAAAATACTAAGTATTCTCAATCTAGATAAACATTCAGAAAGCGAACGTCGCACAGAACTTTCCTCGACCAATTTCAAGCAGTCCAATAAAATTTGCTTATCGATTCGACAACTACAGTTACAACATTACAAAGCTTAATCATTGAAAAAGCAGCTAATCTCATCTCGGGGTCGAAGATTTTTTGAGATGGAAAACTATAGCAGAAATCATTGGGGAAAATCGTTGAACGAGAATTAAACCTTTTAGAGCACTTAAGCAGCACACAGGTACAACTAACTTCATACCTTTAAAACCGAAAATTGTATGTTACAATAAATAAAGTCAAGCTGCTAAGTTTTTATTTTACATAGAATTTGTTTTAATTTTTGTAGCTGAAATAAACAAATTTGTAACAAAAGAGCGCTATTCCCTATCAAATCCTAAACCTATATATCGCAAAAAGTACTATAATATGACTATGAAATATGAAAATTTTTAATAGACCATCAAAGGCATTCTTTTTCGGTAGCGCTAGCCAATTGCTATTAATTAAATAAGAACGGTACCTCAGGTATACTGTTGCTCTGCTTAACCCTTAGTCTGGAGTTGCGCCTTCAGTATACTGGTGTAAACGTGTTTGCATTTGCTTGATTCTAAGTTCGGGCTTCTAGATTTTGTGGAATGAATTTAACAAGTTCCATTTAACAGTTTCCATGCGCAATTCTGTAAATTTCCATTAACAATTCTGTAAAATTATTTCTACGTATCTGAAAAGAGGATTGAACTGGGTTACAGATGAATAGAGAAATATGGCCCAAATAGACAGAAGAAATTAAATACATGCGAAGTGAAAAGAGGGTACCTATTTCATAAGTTCTTATTTTAGCAACTTAACCATTATTTAACCATGAATTGCGTTATTGTTTATTACCTATATTTAACTTTAAACAAAATGTATATAAAACATGGTAACGGGCAACATTTTATCCATGCTCACTCCTGCCCCCTTCCTAAGTCTCTTATATTTGCTACCCACAGGATTTGTTAGTCTAGAGAATTTGGGTGTGCACGACTACATTCTCATGAAAATGGACTGTCAGTGTACAATGTGAATTTAAGGGTGGTTAAACCTTAATGTAACTAGACTTTGTTAAGGGGTTTCAAGGCAATTTCTAAAAGTGAACTGAGCACATCTTTTCCTACGACTATTCTGAGGAAGCAGGGAAGTATTCCTATATTGAGAATTTAGATTTTTATACTGAGTCTAGGTGGAAACATAAAATGTAGTTTTGCAGTGAAGACTTTCGGATTTTTTGTATTTTTCTATTTGGCCAGAAGGTAGACGTACTGTTACATAAACATTGCTTAATCGTTATTGTTTCTATTGTATTTGTCGGGTTAAAACCCACTTGGGTTTTAACCCATTTAATTCAGGTTATGCTCCTTATTATATGGTATCTGGAATAAAGATTGGGTTATGGATGTCTGGATAAGTGATCGGGAATCGGATGTTTGTATCTGCTTTGACACTCGGGGCCACTCTGACAATTCTGGTGTCAGAAGTGGGATGTACTGTTAATCTTGGATCTCGGTGACTGACTGTGAAGACTTTGGGAACCATTTTGCTTTGCTATTTATTTCTGGCCTATTTTGGTGACAATTTTCGTGATTGCTTGGACTCTTTTGACCGATTTGCCTTCCTTGACCCTGCTATTTCATTGCTTCCAGTTTGGGTCTTTTGTCTGGCTGAACACCTTCTGGCTCCCAGTTTTGACTCTGTCTTTCCCCATTTTCTGCTGTTCAACCTTATCGATGCTGTCACAGGTATATAGTCTGCCTATTCATAAGTTGCAATATGTCGTGTTTCCTTAAAGGTCTTGTAAGTGTACTTTTGATTGTAGCTGGTCTTGTGGGGCTGGGATATTTATTTTTACCAAATTGGGTAAAACAGTTGCTTCGCCTTTTGTTAAAACAATTGTCACGGGTTGTGTAAAATTGTTTAAACCTACCTTTTGCTTATGACTTCACAACCTCAATTTTAATTACTATTGGTCTGAAGGTTCGCTCTGTAAATATGGCAGATTCTGGGAATTTCAGCCCAAGCAAGTAGTAGTACAAATACAGACCCTAATCCGGTGGGCCTTATATCGGTCGTCCGCCAAGGCGATTTGGGGGATACCGAAAAGAAAAGTTTAAGGATTTTCTCAAAGAACTGAACCGATATTTTCAGTCAAACAGGATTTTTAGTGATCAGCGCAAGTGTGAAATTTTTCCGAGTATGTTAGAAATTGATAGCCTCGCTGACACTTTCTATGACGGTCTCAGTCAAAATACTCGTTACGATTACACAGAACTGTGCCAGCAGTTTGCGCAGAAGTTTCCCTCCCCTAAAGTAGAATATCTGGCGGTCGACAAACTCACTTTGCGAGAACAGAAAACAGACGAAGCAGTTTCAGAATTTGCTTACGATATTCAGAAACTTTTTCGTGATGCCTTTCCTGAAGTCTCGCCTACAGAATCCGAGGTTTTAAGATTACGGTATTTCTTGAAAGGGTTAAAACCTCGGATTCGTCAGTACTTGATAACCACCAAACCTACAAATTTTGAAGCTGCGGTAGCTGAGGCTGTGGAACAGGAAGCGCATCAGCATCTAATGTACGGTGATGCGCCGTGGCTTGACGAAGTGGTGAATAGACCACCTCCGAGAAACAGTTCAAACCGTCATTTCGAACGACAATCAGGTCGGCATTATCGAAATGATAGATTTGGTGGGTCTCGCCCTCCAAATAACAGACAACAGTATCAGCAGCGACAACAGCTAGGTAGTCGTGAAAACAGAGAAATGTATAGTGCTGTCAGACACGATAAAAATAGCTCAGAAACAGCAGCGCTCAAACAAGAGGTCTCTAATTTGCAAACTCAGATGAACAATCTGGCTCAGCAGATGCAAACGCTGGTCAGCTGCGTCCAGCAAAACCAAACTGTGAACAGGACAAATGAAAACTATCATAGACCGAACCATCAGTACCAAAGTCCTCCAGGGCAACAACGTTTTCCAAATTCTCAGCGACGCTCTCAATTCAGTGGAATTGAATGTTGGCAATGTGGACAAGCCGGGCATACAAAGGCACGTTGTCCGCAGGTTCAGTCAGCTCAGCGTGCTTCTCGGAATGAACCGAAACGCCGCAGTCTGAACTACATGAATCGAACTGAGCCACACACCTACGCTCACAGCTCCAGCGAAGCTGAATATGAGGATGAAAGAGAAGACGAAGAAACCACTAGGGAAACTGCTGTCAAAGCCTTGTACCCTACTGTTCACGTCGCTAGTGCACGTCGAACCTCGGGTTTATGCAAATTAGCTGTGCATAACAAGGCTCTAGTGGAACGAAGCACTAACACTCATGTGTCTATGAACAATGCAGAAACACAATGGGAAGCACCACAGAACGAACATCTTGGACATGCAGGTCCGCGGTTGAGGATGGCACCCTGGCCAATTAGAACGCGCGTGCGCGCCACATCGTTTCTCAAGGCAGCCCTAATTCTGCCACTGGTCGTGTTTTGCTTGTTGCCAACTACACGAGGGTCACTCGCCGGGGAGTTAGGCAAGTTCACAACACAGGTGCACACTGGATATGGAGTTGCCATAGAACCCGCTGGGCTGGCACTCACACCACGTAACGTAGAATATCTGCCCATAGTTATCCACGCTGAACTACCACAGGCAGAAAAGGACTACGACGACTATGTCGAATTTTCAGGAATAAGGACCAGCCAGATTAATAGCAGTTGCACAGGCCGACATAGTCTACACAAACGGTTACAGGCAGTGATTAGTGATCTAGCCATTGCCTACGAGGGCGTATTGAACACCGATTTCTACGCAAAACTGTTAAACCAAGTCTGCAAACAGGCAGAGGGGTTTTGCGCAGAAACTGGGTCGCCCGAACCGTCCGTTTCACCAAATCAAGAGAAAACTGCGCCAAACCGAGAAAAGCGGTTTTTGGGTGCCTTGATTGCTGGAGTTCTTGGTTTGACTGGAACTGGTTTAGGCCTAGCTAATAGCATCTACTTAGGTAAAGTTGGTTCAAAACTTGACACATTACAAGATGCTATGATGCTAATGAAAACCGACGCACACTTGCGGGATCGAACACTAAACAGGTTGACATCCGCAAATGAGCAGCTCTACATTTTCACTCACCATTCTATCAAACAAATACAAGACAAAATTAATCAAATTGCATGCTCTCAGAATCAGATAGTACAAGAAGTTGACGCACTGGTTAGTGGCCTAGCAATGAAGGAAACCATTACAAGAATGGTTGACGGTGCTATGCTAGCAGCTACCGAAGGTCGATTAGCACCGGACCTAATCGACGTGACTACCCTAAAACGACTTTTGCGCGACAATGTAAATTTGCAAGGCACGCTTTTCTACCAAGAACCCGCTTTACTATATCAATTTGCGAAAACGTACCCAGTGAAACTGGAAATTCATCGGTTGTTATTTTCATTTTTGCTTGAGATTCCGATCATAATCGATGAAGACGTGAAACCTGTTTTCAAAGTTCACAATGTTTGTTGGCACAACAAGACGACTAACCTTCAGTACAGTTTAGATTTACCTGACCTGATAATGCTAGGAAACATCCCTGCAGGTGATAATAGCTATAATCACTTAGTACTCCCCATCAACAACGAACAATGTATCAGCCATCCTGGGCTGTGGTTGTGTCACCCACATTCTATCCCGTTAGCATGGTCTCAAGAACAAAGCTGCATCAGTGCACTATATAATAGTCCCCACACTAGCGAAAAATATTGTGAACCCCGACACCGCTTAGCTGTACCAAGTAGGAGTACTCAAATAAAGTCTACCACAGCCGGAGTACTAATTCGTACAAACGAAACTCAGGTACTTGTCACACGATCATACACCATAGCACATCAGAATGTAGGTAATAGGATCAGTGTGCCCAGTCACGGTGTACTCTGGTTTTCACACACAGATTATACACTCTTAACAGTTGGCTCGTATGTCTACTACAACAGCTTAAAAGTGGTACAGCAAGTACGCGTAAAAGTATTTCAGAAGACACCTCATTGGTCAAAAGTTATAACACCGTTCGAAATCGACTTTACATCGTTGGAGTTAGCGCAAAGGCAGAATACAGAGGCAAAGAGCCTGATTCAAGAGGTCGCAGATCATGCCGGTCTGTATCCTGTCTTTGGACGGGATTTCAGGATTTCTTTATTTGGCCTGTATGTAGTGGTGGCCATAGTTATCCTAGTGTTGGGTTGTTTGCTCCTCTGCTTCTGTTGCCGCCGGTGTAAGAGACGATCGCAGCGTAACTCGGCTTCAGTTAGGTATCGGCCTAATGCTGAGTCAATAAAATTGGTTGGTCGTGGAAGAGAAAGGTCTGATTCTGACTCTCCGACGGAAACTCGCCGTCGTAGTAACAGTATGTTTTCCAGACGCAGGCGGTCATCCCCA
>JASAND010032008.1:0-33150 GCA_030248195.1 Trissonchulus latispiculum | reverse complement strand
AGCTCAGAAATCTGGGAGACAGGAAAACAATAGGCAATAAGGATGAAGCAGCAGAAAAAAATTGTCAAACACTGTCGATAGAAAGAAACCGAACTGTGTTGTCAGTACGCATTGCAAGAGCATGAAAGACAGTAACAAACAATATTGAAATTGTAAACATTTTCTAATCCCTACGACGAGTGCTGAATCAGACTGCGAACGAAAGCTTTTTGAAATTCTTGGGAGTAAATCTTTCTTTTCTTCTTTCTTTCTTGTTCTTCTTCTTTCTTTCTTATTTCCACAATTTGTTTCCAACATTTCCAGCCAAACATTTAGAACAGTGGAAAATCCGTTTTTCAACAATAGAAAACATTTTATAGTCAAAAATTGACAAGTAAACTGTGCTACAGCACCCCTTCATTTCCGCACAGAAAATTTGAAAAAAAACACAACTTACCTTATTATCCAGCTGCTGTTTAATTTGCTGGTGAAATTCCAAGTCTTCCCGTTTCTCCAGCTCACACTGTTTCCGTTGGGATTCCAGTTGACGCTGCAGCGCACCAAATTTCTCCTTATAGGCTGACTCTAAAACAAGATGATAAAGGACGATAAAAATTAATTGGGCATGAAATATTTTACATATTTTAAAATCCTTGACAACCCAATCACCCCCCCCCCCCATGGGCGTATCCAGGGGAGGGGTTTTGGTGATTGAAACCTCGTCGTCGTCGTCGTAGGTGGTCGATCAGGCAAATCCTATACACGGCGAGCCAGAAGCCCGCTGCCACTAAGGAAGCGAAGAACCGCCCAAGGTTTTCCCTGAGGCAGGAGAGATCCGGTGAGGTTCCCAGTTCTAGCAATCGTTCGCGGGCAAACTTTGGGCACCTGACAATCAGATGCTCAACATCCTCCTCCTCTCCAGAGGAGCAGTGCTGGCATAGGGGGCTTGGGTAGCTGTCGGGGTCAATAGAGTGGCGATAGGAGGTCAGGAGCCAGGTTTTGCCAGACCTGAGCTGACTGAGGAGTACCCGATCTGCTCTGGCCATTCCTGCTTCCCGGTCCGGGGGCAAGGGTCCTTGGTTCTGGTAGATTGCTGCCGCTCTTGGGTGTTGGGGTGAGGAAATCCATTTTTGTCGGAAGTGGCGCTTGATGATGGATTTGGCGGTAGAAATGTCAAGCGGAATGTCCTCCTGTGGAAGTGCTGAACCCTCGCCAGCAAGGCGATCAGCCGTCTCGTTCCCGGGCAGGCCGGCATGTCCCGGGACCCACTGGATTACTAGGCGGTGGGCCGACAGTGCCCTGAGGCCGTTCCAGACTTCTAAGAGGATGGCACTGAATGAGGCTTTGATTCCACTCTTAATTAGCCTGACTGCTGACTGCGAGTCAGTGCAAATTCTGATCGACGTAGGTGTCTGCGGGTCGAGGTTCTGGTTTAACCAGTGCAGTGCACGGGCCACCGCTGTGATTTCTGATCTGAAACTGGAGCAATGCCTTCCAGCCGGGTAGCTGAGGTGGACAGGGGGCCTGCCGTCCTTGAAGATGACACAGATGCCGCTTCCTCCATTGGCGACCGAGTTTACAGCTGATCCGTCAGTCCACACTTCTACGTCCGCCCGAGGAAGGCCTGCAAGGGTTTCAATGGCTGCTGCTCTTCGAGTTTCTGGCGGATCAGTCTTCTTGGTTGGTCTGGCCAGATCGGAGTACACTGAGCAGTCTACCGCACGTTCGTCTGGCCGCAGGTCTGTGATTGGGTGGATTGGCTCCCTTGGCCAATTTAGGAGGTCACACTGCTCTACGATCCTTCTGGCACTAGTCCTCCAGGAAGGCTGAGATTTTAGGCTCCGGCAGTGATCTGGTTGGTTGGCAGCGATGGATTTCCGAGGGTTATTTTCCGGTAGCCGCATTGATCGTTCGTATGCCAGTGCAGACAGTTCCTGGCCCCTGAGGTGGAGTGGGATTAGATTGGCTTCCAGTTGGAGGATCTCTACCGGTGCCGCTCTGACGCAACCCGTGATAGACCGGGCCGCCAGATTTTGAATTTTTTCCACGGTTTGCCGGTGTGATTCCGCTGCTGCTGGCATCCAAGCACCCGCACAGCATATATATATATATACTCTATAGACTATGGCCGATCTGACGAACGTGAGATACAGAAGGCGAAGGTCTTCCCTTTCCACAACCCCAGCTTCTGGATGCCACTATGGTTAGGATTTGGAGCCGTGGATACGCTTTCGCCTTGAGTTTGTGGACATGTTGGCCATGAGAAGACGGTCAGACGTTATACCCAGGAATGCAGGGTGCGCTACATAAGGGATTGGGTCGCCGGCCACCGTGAGGTTCGGCCGGAAATTGGCCTCGCGATTCCAGGTAGTGAAGAAACTAGCTTCACATTTCGCCGCATTGATTTCCAGTTTCCATTTCTTGGACCACTCAGTGACGGAGTTCAGGGCGAGTTGGAGCTTCTCTTCTGCCAGATGGATATTACTGTCTTGCGACCACAAAGCGAGGTCGTCAGCAAAGAGCGAGGCCTGGACCCCTTCAGGCAAATTGGCCAAAATATCATTGATGAAAATGAGGAAAAGGATTGGTGCCAGGCAACTACCCTGTGGGACCCCGTGGTGGAACTTTCGGAAAGGGCTGAGATAGTCGTTTGCTTGGACGGCTGCTCGCCTGTCACTGAGGAAGTTTCGTACCCAGCGGACAAGGCAGGCCGGAAGGCCCATTTCGATCATTTTCAAGACGAGGCCATCTTTCCACACAGTGTCGAAAGCTCTTCTGAAATCTATCAGGGCTAGAACTGTTCTTTTAGGAGGCTTAGGTGAGGTAAAGCCATCCGTAATAGATTGGGTTAGCCTTAGGATTTGGTCTTCCGTAGACCTGAGGGGGCGGAAGCCTGCCTGGCGCTGATCCAACTTGTCGTTAGTTTCCAGCCATCGAAGAAGCCGGTTCTTGATCATCCGCTCGAATAGTTTGGCTATGCAGCTAGTCAGACTGACTGGCCTATATGACTCTACTCGATTCGCTGGTTTACCTCTTTTAGCAATTGGAATGATTTTGGCTTTTCTCCAGATCGCCGGCACTTCGCCGGTAGACCAGGACCTATTGTAAAGGTCCAGGAGGGCTGCCTTGGCGTTTGCACTGAGGTTCGCCAGCATTTCGTTGGATACCTGGTCCAGGCCTGGAGCTTTCTTCATAGTGAGCTGGCTGATGGCCGTCTGTAATTCCGGCGCTGTGAAGGTTGAGCAGAGTGGATTGGGCTGTTGTTGACAACCACAGGCACCTTTCAGGGTAGTTCTGACTGATCTGACAGCTTTCCTGTCAGACTTAGTAATTTTCAGGTGACTGACTTGAGCGTACTCCTTGGCAAATCCGACGGCCTTTTCCTTGTCCGACTTGAGAAGTTTGGTTCCACGGAACATTGCTTCGCCAGTATTTGGTCTGGATTGATTCCCATCAATAGCCCGGATCGTACGAAATACCTTGGCAGGATCGCTTCTAGCGTTGAGAGTGGCAACAAAGTCTGTCCAGCTGTTTCGCTTGGCCTCAGTAATCATATTCTTTAAGGACCGTTCACAGCTTATCCAGGAATCCTTGTCAGCTGGAGATTTAGAAGCAAGGAAAACCTTTTTCCTACGAATGGTTTCCTTAAGGGCAGCGTTGATTTCCTTTGACCACCACACCTTCGGTTTTTGGAGTCTGTTCTGTGGAATTGCCTTCCTGGCCGCTGAAAGGATAGCACTGGTGAGCCATTTGTTGAGCTTCGAGACTGAGCTGCCGGGCTCTGGTTTGGCTTGCTGGAGTTCCGAATCGAGTTTAGACCGGAAAAGTGTCCAGTCTGCCTTCCTGTAAGACAGGCATTTCTTCACGACCGGTTTGCTTAGGGAAGCCGTGAGGCCCAGATCACAGATGATAGGGTTGTGGTCAGAGAGGGCCGCCTGTATGGTAGTCCACTGGAATTTCCCATCCCAGCTAGGATGTAGAAGGGTAAGATCGGGAGAAGATTTACCTCCTGTATGGCGGTTGAGCCGGGTGGGCAGGCCATCGTTGGCTACACAGAGACCGTGGAAGCTAGACCAGTCCATGACTAGTTCACCGAGATTGTCCTGGGGTTGGACTGGATCCCATGCAGGGGCGTGAGCATTAAAATCCCCGCCGACCACTAGCCTGTTCTGGGCTGGGTTGGGGAGGAACACGGGATCGAAGGACTGGGTCCTCTGGTCCTGACCATCGTTTGAGATTGGTGGAACATATACGTTGGCAATCGTGATTGGGCCAGACCGAGTTTGAAGATGTATAACCGCAACGTCCGTGGAGTCATCTGCAGGGGCAGTGTAGCGTTTATCATCGTGGACATAGCCGAGGCCGTGGCGTATGAGGGTGGCAACCCCTCCACCGGTGGGGGGGCCTCCTTGCCGTCCCTGTCTCCGGTAGGCATGGACTTCGTCGAATCCTTGGATCCTTATAGTTTCACCCGGCTTAAGCCAGGTTTCCTGTACCAGGACAATATCGGCGTCTGACTGCTGCACCAGCTTAGCCAGTAACTGTTTCTTCTTCGCAATAGCACCGACATTCCACTGAAGGATACGAAGGGCTTTCCGAGGTTTAGAGACTAGAGGGCAATGGTAGGAGCTGGGAGAGGAGGGAGGACTAGACCTGGGGGCTGGGTGGGTAGGAGGGGAACTGGGCTGGGAGTGACGGGTAGACTGTGCTGGGCACGCAGGGCAGTGGTATTGGTTGAGGGCCTCCGCTGACATGCGGTTGAGGGATTGGACAGAAAGTCTGCAGCACGTTCGGGCATGGGCCCATAGACCGCAGACAGTACATTTGATGGAATAGTCATTGTAGCCCACTGCTTTGCCGCACACGGAGCACGGCCATCGGGGCGGAGGGACTGGCCCCGGGTTGGGCTCGATGTCGCCGGCTCTGAGGAGGAGGAGAGCCAAGTACGCCGGACTACCCGGCTCTCCTAGCAAAAACCCGGCTGGAATAACCGGGAACAGATGGGTTTGGTTTCGGCGGGTTCTTCGCTTCCACTGAGAGTGGCAACCACAAATGCAGATCCCATTTTGTTGACCAGAGGCAGGAATGAGGTTCCATCCATTCCAAGCATCGGGTGCAAGCCGCCCCACTGCGACAAAGCGGAGATCCATGGAGCAGACAAAATTAATATGAAAATAGTAAAAAAAAAAAAAATTACCATTTCCCCTTGCCCTCTTCGTATTGGGAAAAAAAAAAACGCCTCCCCTCCCCCCCCCCCCACTCCACTCCCACATCCAAAACAATTTCTTTAGACACTTCTAAACGCGCAATTCACTTGCAGTAAACACTGATTGCATATCATACACAAATAATTATATACTGGGCTTTTTTACTGGGGGGGGCCCCCACTTTTTGGGTTCCCCCCCACTCGACCCCTTCCCCCCCCCCCCACTCGGCCCCACCCCCACTTTTTTGGGCTTCCCCCCCACTCACCATAAGGTGCCCAGAAAATGCCAAATTTTAAGGATTTTTGGTCAAAATTTTCAAAATTTTTCCGGCGTCGCCGGAATTTTTTGGTCAAAAATCGTCTATTTTGGTACTCAAACTCGATTTCTGAGCACTTTTAGTATAGCATCTACAGTATATGTAGAAAACAGGCTATTTTTACTGCATTCTTAGCGATTTTAGACCACTTTGGATTCCCCCCCCCCCACTAGTTGGGGGGGGGGGGCTCCCCCCCCCACTTTTTTCGCCTAGAAAAAGCCCAGTAATTATACACTAAACAGTCCCTCCCAACAAACTCTTCAGACATCAAGAACTCAAAAACTAAACAACAGAAAACTGGTATATACCCATTTCTTCGCCGGCATCCAAACTGCCCGAGGATTCCAGGGCAGCCTGATAGTTGCGATACTCCATGGCATTCAGTTCCAGCTTGTGCGCCTTCCGTTCCAGCACACCAAATTTACTTTGCAATTCCTGGCAAAAAAACTAAAAATGTTTAGGAAATCGAAATCATCGTGTAAGTCAATCCGAGTGGTTCTAGCTCACCGGTTTACGGCTGTAAAATCAACGCATGGCTTGACAATTTGGTTTAACTCTCCTTTTTTTCAAACATCAATTCACTTTTTCATTCCAACCTTGGATGGCACTAAATAGGATTTAGGACTAACTATGGATTAGCCCTGAGGACTAAGTGCTGGTTTCCCTTCCATTCAAAACTTGGACTTAGTCCTCAGGCTAATCCGTAGTTAGTCCTAATCTTATGTGGTGCAATCCAGGGTAAGTCTTTCACACACACCAAAAGAAATACACTTCCTTCGGTAGTGTCAAAAAATACAAATTTTATAATGGAGCCGTTTATCAGAATGAAAGCACGCACCTGCAGTTCCTGTTCCAACTGCAGCCGCTGGGCCGTTTCCTGCCCCAGGGCATCCTGACACTGCAGGGACTGGGCCCGCTCATCCTGCAACTCAGAGTGGGCATCGCGCATGCGCGAATCAAGACTGTCCCGCTCCTGGCGCAGGTCGCTGAGCAGCTGCTCAAGGCGGCTGACACGCTCACGCAGGCTGAACAGTTCTTCCTAGAGTAGAAAAAGAAACAGGAAAGTAAAAGAAAAGTAAATGGAGCTGTCAAATCAAAGACCACGCTGTCTGGGACAGGTCATTATGACTACTGGTCCAAATGATAAAATGGTAGACTGGTTGGATTTTTCCCGGGTTTCAAAATATTCCACGTACATTTTTTGTCGACTCCCTATCTGCTTTTCTGACCTCTTGCAACCATTTACCAACCTATTACTTTCGCAGGGACAGCCAAACGTTTCAGGATTAAACTAATTTCAAAATTCTTTTCTGAATTTTCAGCAATAAACACGTAATCTGGAAACAGCATTTTCCAATATGACATTTTTACCCTGTTAGAAATGTAACTTTTCACTAGCTATTTCACTAGATTTCATTATGCCATAAGTTCCCCTCCGTCCACACTTTTTGGAAGAATTCATCTCGTACCACTCCCAGAACTTCACAAAAACAAAAATTAGAAAAGCTTCAAAGAAATTACGTTTCCATACCTCTTTAGACTTAAGCTCAACCTCAGTCCGCTCTACACTGAGCAGAGGCAGAATTCTAACATAGAGACGCCACCAGTTCCAGCTGCGGACGCCCAGATACTTCACAATGTTGCGCTGAATGCAACGAACGGCAACCTCTTGCACCTGCAACAAACATACACGTAGAACAGAAATTTCAACACAACTACATATTAAATAGTCATTGACATGAATTTAGGTTATAAGGGGGGCAATGGACAATGGATTGGATGGCAATGGAACCGCCTTCGTTGGAAATCCGATGGACATGGACCCCCATCAAATGGAGATCCCCATAGGTGTATCCTGGCATCCGTCTCGTCAACAGCGCTAAACGAGTTTCCAATTCAGCGGGGCACGGCTGATCCTTCCACTTTCTGTTTTTTTCTTCAGTCATGTCGGAGCTGGATACCTCCTGTCCTTAGACTATGCTACCAAGCGGGTGTATCTAGTCTACTGCCCTATTCCGGGCTCCCCCCCCCCCTTTTATGGTCTGCCTTGCAAAGACGTTTGCTGCGCCTCCCCCCCCCCCAAGTGGATATGCTTCGAGGAAGAAGAACCGAGGAGGCAAAAAATTAAGTCGTCTACATTTCGCTTAATATCCAGCCTTCTACACCATTAGCAGTGCATCGCTACTTTGCGTGAAGGATACAAATACTAATACAATTAGACAACTGAGATACGTACACAAAATTATATTAATATGCTGTTGCCAGTTGATTTATTTTTCCAAAATTTTCCAATCCAATACAAGTGGACGCAAAAGATTGGCTTAATTAATCCAAGCGAAATAGTTTGCTTTGAGAAAAACAAGATTTCGCCACCGATCAAATCTAAGACTAATGATTTTTCTGCGTTTATATTCAGGTACGGGTACATACTCGTCGTTTCTTGAGGGCTCGTCGGGCCAGAAATGAGCGACAAACGGCCTGAAGTTTCACAATTACTCCGCCAAACTAGTCACCGGCCCAGCTCCACTTCACTCTTTAGAAAAATCTGAAAACACACACAAACAATTTCCAAAATAGTAAAAAAATGTAGAGAACAACAACAATACATAACTGGTTAGCGTGACAAAAATTCTTTCTAATAAAAATATCTCTTTCCCTTACGCATAGGGTAGTTCTTTACCGTGTCATTTTTAAGTGTTTACTTCATAAAGAAGAATTTTAGAATTTTCACACTTCTAAAATGTTCGTAGAAACGCGAAAAATTCAATCGACAGAGATCCGTCCAAATGCAATTTTAAACATTCAAATTAAAAAGGAAATTAACTCACTCTTAAAATTCTTTTCAATTTCTGAATTTTTTGCAGCTTATTAAACTAAGCGCGTGATTTATTTTTCCAAAATTTTCCAATCCAATACAAGTGGACGCAAAAGATTGGCTTAATTAATCCAAGCGAAATAGTTTGCTTTGAGAAAAACAAGATTTCGCCACCGATCAAATCTAAGACTAATGATTTTTCTGCGTTTATATTCAGGTACGGGTACATACTCGTCGTTTCTTGAGGGCTCGTCGGGCCAGAAATGAGCGACAAACGGCCTGAAGTTTCACAATTACCCGCCAAACTAGTCACCGGCCCCACTACTATATTCCACTTTAGAAAAATCTGAAAACACACACAAACAATTTCCAAAATAGTAAAAAAATGTAGAGAACAACAACAATACATAACTGGTTAGCGTGACAAAAATTCTTTCTAATAAAAATATCTCTTTCCCTTACGCATAGGGTAGTTCTTTACCGTGTCATTTTTAAGTGTTTACTTCATAAAGAAGAATTTTAGAATTTTCACACTTCTAAAATGTTCGTAGAAACGCGAAAAATTCAATCGACAGAGATCCGTCCAAATGCAATTTTAAACATTCAAATTAAAAAGGAAATTAACTCACTCTTAAAATTCTTTTCAATTTCTGAATTTTTTGCAGCTTATTAAATTATAGCAGATTATTAAATTATACCTGACTGAGACCGAGGCGAACAAGACTGGAATCAACCTCCAGAAGCTGTAGCAGTTTCTCGGCCGACTGCAAAAAACAAACAAAATACAACGGTTACATGCATACAGATACAAGGCCATATAGGGGGACAAATGCCCGCGACAAGCCCCCACCTCGACCAACTAGGTGAATAAAGAATTGAATCTTAACCCGTACCCATCCCCCGCAACCCCTTCCCCACCAAAATGGCAGAAACCACGTGCGCAGAATAGGGAATCTACTCGGCGACTAAAATGAAAGAAACCAGCTTTGTGCGCCGAATAGGGATCTACTTGGCGACTAAAATGAAAGAAACCAGCTTTGTGCGCCGAATAGGGAATCTACTCGGCGACTAAAATGAAAGAAACCAGCTTTGTCGCCGAATAGGGAATTCCCTCCTTCCGCCCTATTCGCGCGAACTTATCGTCTTTCGGGAGGAAATATAGAGGTAATTATTCTGTTGGGAACTGCCAACGTAAGCATTGCGCTCAATATGACATTTCACGTGCCGGTTGCGTGGTGACTAGGGGTGGCGCTAGGTTAATTTCTTTTTGAGCTACCTGATCCGTGAAATATTTTACGCATACAACCGCTACCAGGACCAACAGAAAGCAACAATAAGTAGACAGTTTAAACAATTTGTGGTCGACAGTCCTTGTGCTAAAACATGTGCATTATCAATCGCATTTCATTTATTCTAATATATATATACGTACGTATAATGTTTGATTGTATCAATTCTCGGCAAGATCAGAACGGAGCACACACACATATATATATAATACAGATACTACATACGTATATCAGCAACAATATCCAAATCGTATATATATGCTCTCAATGTTTCTGATACCACATCGAAGACAGCGTATTTATGCCTGTGAAAACCATGATTTAAGTGCTTGATGAAACTGTTGTTTTGCATTCTGAAGTAATTCTGCCATTTTGAAGCTCTCTATCATAATTTAGCAAAGCAACACATATATAATAGGCTTCAAAGTTCGCGCGAATAGGGCGGAAGGAGGGAATTCCCTATTCGGCGACAAAGCTGGTTTCTTTCATTTTAGTCGCCGAGTAGATTCCCTATTCGGCGCACAAAGCTGGTTTCTTTCATTTTAGTCGCCAAGTAGATCCCTATTCGGCGCACAAAGCTGGTTTCTTTCATTTTAGTCGCCGAGTAGATTCCCTATTCGGCGCACAAAGCTGGTTTCTGCCATTTTAGTCGCTGAGAAACGGCATTTTTCCGCTTCAGCAGAATCTCAGTTGTAACCATGTACCGTGTATTTAAGATTCAATTCTTTCCCTATTCTACCAAGTTGGTTGCCCGTCGAGGGCATTTTCCCCCCTAGTTTCGCTTATTTTTCCGCTGCAGAGAAAATCATGTCAGAGAAGTTGCATACATACATACACAATGTAAGCAAAGCTAGCTACCGCAAACAGGCTGGATGAAAACGTTCTAGTTCAACTGAATGTGTTTGCTGAAGCGGAAAAATGCCTGTTAATAGCCTTTTCAGAACTTTATACACGGTGCGTCATCTTAGGCTGGAAGGCCACTGTTCATGGCCTCTACAGAACATTATACACGGAGCGTTATCTTAGGCTGGAAGGCCACTGTTCATGGCCTTTTCAGAACTTTTTACACGGTGCGTTATCTTAGGCAGGAAGGCCACTGTTCATGGCCTTTTTTTCACTTACCACTTCATGGCCTTTTCAGAACTTTTTACACGGTGCGTTATCTTAGGTAGGAAGGCCACTGTTCATGGCCTTTTCATAACTTTTTACACGGTGCGTTATCTTAGGCAGGAAGGCTATTTTAAAAGCCATCCAGCACCGTAACCTTGGATATGCATTGCTCTGCTCATTTAGGGCTTTCACTTAAAACCAAATTTGACAACTTTTGGAAATTTTGATTTTTGACCAATTAGGACCCCTTGCCAGGCCGTCACAGGTCGCTAGGGACCAGTTTGGAGGGGTCCTCCAATGAGATAAAATGTTCGCCTCACCAAGGGCTTTCATTTGATACCAAACTTGAAAACCTTTCAAAAAATTGATTTTGGACCGGTCCGGACCCTGGTCAGGCGCCACAGGCCGCTGGGACCAGTTTGGAGGGGCCCTCCAATGAGATAAAATGTTCGCCTCACCAAGGGCTTTCATTTGATACCAAACTTGAAAACCTTTCAAAAAATTGATTTTGGACCAGTCCGGACCCTGGTCAGGGCGTCACAGGCCGCTGGGACCAGTTTGGAGGGGTCCTCCAATGAGATAAAATGTTCGCCTCACCAAGGGCTTTCATTTGATACCAAACTTGAAAACTTTTCAAAAAATCGATTTTGGACCGGTCCGGACCCTGGTCACGGCGCCACAGGCCGCTGGGTCCACTTTGGAGGGGTCCTCCGATGACAAAAAATGTTCGCCTCACCAAGGGTTTCATTTGATAGCAAACTTGGAAATTTTTTTAAAAAACCGATTTTTGACCAGTCCGGACCCTGGTCAGGGCGCCACAGGCCACTGGGTCCACTTTGGAGGGGTCCTCCGATGACAAAAAATGTTCGCCTCACCAAGGGCTTTCATCTGATACCAAACTTGGCCACTTTTGGAAAAATCGATTTTTGGCCATTTTGGACCGGTCCGGACCCTGGTCAGGGCGTCACAGGCCGCTGGATCCACTTTGGAGGGGTCCTCCAATGACAAAAAATGTTCGCCTCACCATGGGCTTTCATTTGATATCAAACTTGGCCACTTTTGGAAAAATCGATTTTTGGGCATTTTGGACCGGTCCGGACCCTGCCCAGGGCGCCACAGGCCGCTGGGGCCACTTTGGAGGGGTCCTCCAATGACAAAAAATGTTCGCCTCACCATGGGCTTTCATTTGATACCAAACTTAGCCACTTTTGGAAAAATCGATTTTTGGGCATTTTGGACCGGTCCGGACCCTGGTCAGGGCGCCACAGGCCGCTGGGGTCACTTTGGAGGGGTCCTCCAATGACAAAAAATGTTCGCCTCACCAAGGGCTTTCATTTGATATCAAACTTGGCCACTTTTGGAAAAATCGATTTTTGGCCATTTTGGACCCGGTCCCCGGTCCGGACCCCTGGCCAGGGCGCCACAGGGGTCCGGGCGAAACCTACTATAGCCTATGCTGTAGTGCTCCCGCACCCCACCCCAAACCCCAAATAAGAGAGACCTGCTCACTGTAGATATTTCTGTAGAAGAGGTTAAAGTTGGAGTTGCGACACGGTAGGGCCCACCACCATCAGGGTGCCACCCAGCCACATGGATAGGTCCTAGAGCGAAACTAATGGGCCATTTAGATTCACCATATAGGGGTTCCTATTCGAATACGAAACCTCAGCCCAGCAGCTCTTATGTATAGGGCTGCCTACTCCGTAGGCCCAGACCCCCCCTTTTACACACTAACTAGTGACCCCTGGCCAGGGCGCCACAGGAGACCTGCCGACATCTCATATAGCCTATGCAGTAGTCCACCCTTGGGCCATGCCACAACCCCAATATGAGAGCCCAGCTTCGCTCGCTGCGATCTATTTCGAAGTGCAATTATTTTCGAACTTAGTTTTTTTTCGGGGGTCACTTGGGGGGTCCCCACCGGGGGGGTGGGGCCATCTGGGGGGGTCCGGGAACCGCAGAAAGTAATTTCCCCGGAATTGCGGAACTTTTTGCACAAAAAAAACCCAAAATAGTACGGCTCTGAAGGGTCTTCCGACCTGCACCCCTGGGGGAAAAAAAAAAAAAGAGGAGAAACGCGACCTGCGCGGGGGGCCAATTTTCATATCTCAAGATCTACCCGGCCGATCCGGCTGAAATTTTCACAGCATGTACCCCTGCCCGCAGGCTCTTCACACACCAAGTTTCAGCCCGATCGGTCCACTCCTCCGCTGGCCCCAGGCCAAACAATGTCCAGATTATACACATTGCGTCAAATTTTCCCTATTCTAGGGGGAGCGCTAACGCGCTCCCCCTAAATCTACAACCAAATAAACAAATCAAAATAAAAACATTCAACATAAAATATGTATATTAAAAACCGTTCAAAAATCTAATCCTGAAAATTTTCAAATTTAAATCCAGCCGAAGGCCGAATGCAGGACACGAGTAAATAGCCCACATCAGTTCTCTCCTGCTCTCGAAACTGAACCTGAACAAAGACTTTGCCTTGTGTTAGACAAAAAACTGGGTCTTACCCTCCCCCCCCCCCTAAACACAAAGGCAATATGGGACTGGCATATACCTTTCTATCATTGAGTAACTCTGTAGCAGAGGATAGTTCAGCCTCAGATACTAGACACTGATAGCGACGTCTGAATTCACTGAAAGCCATCCGTTCAGGAAAACCTGAAATAAATAATCAAATTAAATAACCATCTAAAGTCATCAACAATTATTGAAGATTTTTGGTTGCAGAGTAAAAATATATACGTATTACGTAACTCCAAGTGTGATCTAATTTCGTCAAAAGTCAATTTGCAGCCGAACAGGATATCGTGGAATCAAAACGCCCACAGATAATAATATTCTCCGAGACGACGTGAGGTGGTTTTATCCCCCAAGACTAGTTGATTGTCCTTTTCTTGCCACCGGAGCACCGGAGCAATATTAAACTTTTAAAACAATTAAAAATAACCATGAATACACTACGTGGACACAAATTCATCAAAGAAATTATGTATAACTCACTGCAACTCCGAAAAAAACATACCAAGTTTACTGGCACGTACAGCCTCCATAAGCTGAAGGCCCAGAATCTGAGATCTCAGCAGGGGAATGTTCAACGGTTCGCTGTCCAGCGGAGGGGGGCCGACGGAATTAATTCCGCCACCGGACGGAATCAGCAGTTCCCCGCCAGCCGTTGAGGGGGCACTGGAATCCGGACCCCCGCTGCCACTGCCAGCAGAGGACTGGGGCCGGTGTACGCCGGACCAATGCTGAGGCAGTAGGCAGTGAACGTAGTGAATACGACCCGATCTGTGTATCAGCTCACAAAGCCAGTCCTAAAGAACAACAACAAAAAGTCAGTAAGCGTAAAAAACGTTATATATTAAAAGCTTTACATACTAAACAAAATGTTAAAAGCTGCAAACTGAATGTTACAGCTCTAGTTTTGCACTGCAACTGCAAAAACAAATTACTGCAAAATTTTGCACCGCAAAAATGGGGACTAAAGTAGACAATTTTGGAAGAAAAAAATGGTACCAATTTTAACGTTACACGGAGGCCAAAAAATCATCAGTCACAAAAATCCTTTGCCATTACAGTTGTGTGTCATTCATCCCGAGTCACTCGCGCTGCGACCGTAGTTTCAACTTCAGATACGTACTCATCGCGTCGCATTTTGCGCTTCCTACGTACTACCTCAACTGAATTGAAAGTGCAGAATTGTTGAGGCATCATTGGAAGGGGTCATTAACAAATCGACACACAAATCTGGACAGACAACGGACGCTTTCGGGTCGGAGTTGGCTAAAGTATGTAACACTACTCTAACCGTGCCACATCAGCGGGACAGGTTTCATAAATGTAAACAGCACTGCAAACACGGAAAAATTGGACAATTTTGGTAAACTGTTTCAATTGTAAACGGACAGAAACTTCCCACAACACTAGTCTACAAAAGGCTGCAACTTTTTGGATAGCCACAAACAAAAATAAACTGGTTTTAAAAATCTCTAATTTTAACACTAAAAACTAGGGGCAGTGTTCGTTTCTTGATGTGGATAGGTCAGAAACACCCATCTAAACTCAATCGGCTTTATTTCACTCTTTAAGCACATCTTTCCAAATTACTTTTAAAATAGAAAGTATAAAGTTAAAAAGACTGAATCTTTTCGGGTACCATTTGCATTTTCAGCGTCATACAGGCCGATTTTCGCTTGAGACTCAGGGTTGTGCCCAGATTTCGATAGATGGTGGCCGTTTGACGTCGCAGTGAGCCAGCCGCCGTGCCGGCCGCTTCGTGAGTCGGCGAAATGCCGGATATCGGTCCGGCCGCCCGCAGCAAAGAGAACAGTCGACCAATGCTCGCACTAAAACAGCAATATTTATGAAGGTGCACTTAACTGGCCCAAAATCATTGTTTTCTAGTGGAAACTAGTAGTATAAAAATTGATTGCAGTTTTGTTGCAGGCCCAACAACATAGGTGCGCCCAAAACGGATCCAAAGGGAATAGAGTAAATCACTTAATAACACACTCCTACACCATTAATCTACCCTTCGAAAAAATTTATTAATTTTAAATATAAATATATATATATAATATTAAAATTAATATTATAAATAATTAAATAAAAAATTATTTTACACCCAATTTAAGGACATACGTACTTTTCCGAGTCCTGAAGCAGGGGTAGGGCCTGCCGGCCGACGGGGCTTTCCTGGACACGCCGAAGCCAGCCCTGGACACTGTAGACCACCGGGTTTGTACCCAGAACGTGGTTCAGCACAAACTGATTAGACTGCCGGCCCTTTCGCAATAGGAAACTATCTAAAACAAGCAACAAAGTATATACGTACACATAAATAAACAAAAACAAAAAACAAGTTAAATAAAACTGAAAAAAACACAAAAAACCAAATCCTCCCCAGGTGAGATTCGAACCACCAACTGTCAGATCCCCACTGCCAGGCAAAAATCCACTCGACCAACCAAAGCTAAACTCACTCTGATCGCCGTGATGAATGAGAAATCGCTCCAGAAAGGATTCATCCGTCGCCCCGGGAAAAACGGACTCCTCATCCAGCAGGTAGAGCAGTCCGCGACGCTCCTGACTGCGCAGTTCCAGATTTCGCGATCGAATCTGCAAAACAGAGACAAAGGCACAGCATTAGCAATTTTAGTGCAATTATTTCATATATACATACAGTAGGTAAGCAAGTATAGTATTCCAAGTAGGAAAAATGCTCCTTGCAGTCGCATGTAAAATGCAATATGAGCTATGATGGTCAACATTTAAATATGTCAAGGACAAGATTTAAAACGTCTAATATGAGCCAGCATCTAAATCGGTAAAGGACAAGCTGTAACTGGCTAATATGAGCCGCCACGTTTCTCTTGGGCTCATATTGACGCTCGCTGCCGTGGTTTCAACGGCTTGACATCACGACGACCTCTTGCTATCTTGCCTACAGACTCTTTACTTTTATTCCCAATCCCAAGTCTGAAAAAATCCTCACCGTCTTGCGTAATGTCATTAGCTTCATATAATGTTTGGTTATAGGTATCCTGTCTGAATCTAATTTCACTAGCTCAAACACCGTATTTAAGGTATATATGTGAACACTTTACGCAGCTAAAGTTCTCCCCTTTAAAGTTGAATTAAGTGGCATATACATTTGGTATATACCAGTTTTCTAAATCATAGACACACACTGCAAACTAGATACAAATGCATAAAGCTCCAGTAAACCGGTATTCTTCAAGTCTTCAGTACCGGCTTACTGTACACAGCACTTATACAATAAAATACACAGCTGATGTGTGCTTACCCACTTGACTTTACTTACTGTATCAAGACCAGACGTATGTCATGACAATTACGTGTACATGCGAATTTGAAAAGTGAAAAATAGTTAACTCAACTTAGTATCCTCGCGTCAATATGAGCCCAAGAGAAACGTGGCGGCTCATATTAGCCAGTTACAGCTTGTCCTTTACCGATTTAGATGCTGGCTCATATTAGACGTTTTAAATCTTGTCCTGGACATATTTAAATGTTGACCATCATAGCTCATATTGCATTTTACATGCGACTGCAAGGAGCATTTTTCCTACTTGTCCTTCTTCCAATTTTTGGGAGTGCTGCTCTTAGGCAGAAGTAGTCTGCAATTTATTACTCCCAGAAGACTCTATTCCAAACAATGACCACTGTCTTCGGGGGTTTGACCACTGGTCAATAGGCCACCTAGACTATAGTGACCAGTGGTTACTTCTGTCGGGTCTGAAAATATGCTTATTGAAACGATCGTAGTCGATTTACTATATATGCCCCCAACCGAAACCCCGAAAAATACTGTTTTAGGGGGTTTGACCACCGGTCAATAGGCCACCTAGGCCGTAGTGACCAGTGGTCACTTCCGTCGGTTCTGAAAATATGCTCATTGAAACGAGCGTAGTCGATTTACTATATATATATATGCCCCCAACCAAAATCCCGAAAAACGCTGTTTTAGGGGGTTTGACCACTGGTCAATAGGCCACCTAGGCCATAGTGACCAGTGGTCACTTCCGTCGGTTCTGAAAATATGCTTATTGAAACGAGCGTAGTCGATTTACTATAAATGCCCCCAACCGAAACCCCGAAAAACGCTGTTTTATGGGGTTTGACCACTGGTCAATAGGCCACCTAGACCATAGTGACCAGTGGTCACTTCCGTCGGGTCTGAAAATATGCTCATTGAAACTAGCGTAGACGATTTACTATATATGCCCCCAACCAAAATCCCGAAAAACGCTGTTTTAGGGGGTTTGACCACTGGTCAATAGGCCACCTAGGCCATAGTGACCAGTGGTCACTTCCGTCGGTTCTAAATATATGCTCATTGAAACGAGCGTAGTCGATTTACTATATATGCCCCCAACCGAAACCCCGAAAAACGCTGTTTTAGTGACTTTTCCAAACTTTGACCCTAACTTTGACCCTGGGCGAGGTGCCACGGAGCCACGCTGACCAGTGGTCACTTCGGGCGGTTTCGGCAGTATGCTCATCGTGTTCAGCGACCCCGATTTACTAAATATGGGCACCACCAAATGGCCGAAAATAGCCGTTTTACGGACTTTTCCCAACTTTGACCCTGGGCGAGGAACCACGGGCGCCATGGGGCCTGAGGGTCACATCCATCGGTTTCGGCAGTATGCTCATCGTTTTCAGCGACCCCGATTTACTATATATGCGCACCACCAAATGGCCAAAAAATGCTATTTTAGACGACTTTTTGACAATTTTCTGTGTTGGAACCTCGAAAAATTTCTAAGTCCAAACGTCGATTTTTCCATTTTTGACCACCTAGGCCATAGTGAACAGTGGTAACGTCCGTCGGTTCTGAAAATATGCTCATTGAAACGAGCGTAGTCGATTTACTATAAATGCCCCCAACCGAAATCCCGAAAAACGCTGTTTTATGGGGTTTGACCACTGGCCAATAGGCCACCTAGACCATAGTGGCCAGTGGTCACTTCCGTCGGTTCTGAAAATATGCTCATTGAAACGAAAATGGCCAAAAAACGCTATTTTAGACGACTTTTTGACAATTTTCTGTGTTGGGACCTCGAAAAAAAAGAAAAGTCCAAACGGCGATTTTTCCATTTTTGACCATCTGTAAAAATCGACCCAGAGCGAAATTCGGAAATCAAACATAAACTTGATCTGGACCATAACCTAGATAACCAAAAATTAGTATAGAAAAATTTTTTCCTATGGGCCGTTTGAAAAATCGGTGTGCGCAAATATCGCCCTATAAAAGTGGTCGATACAGAGAAACCCCCCCCCCCCCCTTTTAAACTTGTATCAAAAAGTCGATTTTTTCAAAGTTCATTTTTTCCGGACAAGTTTGGTATCATTCGAAAGCTCTTGGCCTGGAGATTTCAAAAATGTAAACTTTAGCTCTCAACTCCCTACCGTTAATTAGTTATGGCTAATTAACAGTTTCCCTAATCCGCAAAGTGCCTTTATAGCTCATATTATGAGGGGCGCTCCGCGCACCCTCATGATAATCAAAATAGCTGTAAAAACATTAGTTTTAACAGCAAAACGATTTCTGTAATTTTCAATTTACAATTTGAGTTGTAGGAGTGGGGGGGGGGAGGTTCACTTGTGTCCAAATCAAAATCCAGTAACTGTATCTCACTAACTGACGCTTTACGGTTTAAGGTTTGAGGTCCCAGAATGTTAAAGAGCACGAAAATAATTTGGAAAGTTTCATCCACTTTCATGAAGAATTGAAGCTCGTAGGGTCAAATTTACACAAAGCAATACCAGCACCTTAAATAAACAGTTGCTTTCATACTGTGAATGACAGACAATTGCTCTGAATGAAACCTGTCGGGTTGATGCTGCACTGGCAGCGTGCTGTTATATACGTTAGCCAACACTGAGCATAAACTGTCCTTTGTCTGCCCTCAGCTTGTGTGTTCCTTTGTAACACAGTTCGCCCAATGACGCCCCGACTTTGTCAAAACTTGTTCCCTGAGGAACAGCGCATGTTTTCGCACTAAAGGAAGGGTAGCAGGGTTAAAAGGTGATGGTTGCCGTCGCCGAATAACACACAAGTACTTCTTCCTATGGCAAAGGATTTTTGACAAAAATTTCAAGATTGTGAGCAAAAATCAATTTTTTTAGATCCCAACCTTTCTATTAACGTTTTTTGAACCATAACACTGCAATGCCTGAAATGAACCCCTTTATAATTGGTGTGTCTAATCACTGGCATAAAAACCCAATACCAAAACCCAAACCAAACCAACCAAAATTCATTTTCCCTTTCTTTCATTAGCTAGAGTGCCATTAGCAGTTCCTAAAACCTATCCGGCTGATGTTGCACAGCTAGCGTAGTGTTATATACGTTAGACAACACTTTGGCAAAAATCGTCCTTTGTCTGCCCAGCACTGCGTGTGTCCGTTTGTCAATAGACGCTACCGATGATGCTTTGAGTTGACACTGTCAAAGTCAAAGTCAGTCAAAGTAGTATGGAAGCCGCCGTAGGTGAAGTTCATCCCGGCCGGAGAGACACACACTGTAGAAGTTATGGCAAAGGAAAAAATTTTGGCAAAAATTTTAAAATTTAAATCTAAATTGCTAGCCAACACACTAGCACAACAAGACTAGCAGATTATCTGCGACAAATAGCAATAGTTTGAAGGTTTTGGACTAAACACTGGCTTATTTTTACTGGGGGGTGGGGGGGCCGCCCCCCATTCCGACACCTCCCCCCCCCCATACGATGAGCCCCCCACATGACATCCCCCCACATAACTTCCGACCTCCCCCCCATAACCCCAAAAATTGCCAAATTTTACCGTTTTTACCCTAAAGTTTCAAAAATTTTTCCGGCTTCGCCAGATTTTTAACGAAATTTTCACTATTTTAGCCTAAAAACCACTTAAAATTATTCATTTTTTAGCGATTTTTACACATTTTTACACGAAAAACCCGGAAAAATTCGAAAAGTTTTTCCAAAATATGCCCCCCCCATTTTGGGTCAGCCCCCCCCCCCCCATCGATGGGGGGGGGGGGCCCATGCAGCCCCCCCCCCAGAAAATTTTGCCTAAAAATAAGCCAGTAAACATGAAGGCAGACTTAGCTCATTTGGACACGTTGCAGCATTCCTACACTGTAATCAATTAACGAATACGGTTAGCTTAATTAGTTAGTTAGTTAAGGGGGGGGTCCAAATTTTGGTCATTTTTTCGACTTTCTCCGATCTCGCTGATTTTTACGTATTTTATAGTCCAAACCAGTAGCGTAGGTACAAAAAATTTTCAGGGGGGGCGGTTTTGACCGAGGACTTTTGCGGGGGGGGGGGAGGTAAAGTTTTCTATTTTTGCGTAACAACTGTATACATAATACATGCTGCGTATTGTACTGCAAGTTGTCATATTCATTCAAACCTTCTTTGGTTCATATTTCGTCTTGTTACAACTGAAAACGAAACCCTAAACCCCAAACGGGGGGTCTGGGGGGCTAGCCCCTCAGAAGTTGAGAAAATTTTTAAATTTCTCCATTAAACGCTATTGAAACATTTAATTCTTTACAATGATTTATCAATTGTCTAACAACATTTTGTACCATTATTTGCTCTTTTCTACATTTACTGTCTTGTCTGAAAACTCAAACTATTAAGATGCTCCCATTAAGAACTGAATATTCTGATCATATCAACCAATTATGCCAAGGCTGACGATGATGTGAATAACACAGATATATAACAAAACTGCAAAGCAACTATTTATACAGACATTTGCTAGAAAATTAATAATTTTGATAATCTAAATATATAGACAAAATTCGCGCCGGAGGCGCGAAAATTTTTTAATGGTATAGAAAATGCATCAGTGTTGAGCTAGTTTGAAGCATTAATGTACAATTTGTGCATGTTTCTAATAAAGTCAAACGCCCGCGCCCGGCGCGGGCGTAAAATTTTTCTTTTGCCCAATTTTTTCAGGGGGGCAAAGCCATTATTTCGGGGAGGGCGGCCGCCCCCCCCGCCCCCCCCGTATCTACGCTAGTGGTCCAAACGGTATATTTTAACTAGTTTTTAATATTACAGTTGTAAGTCGTACGGTTGTTGTTGTCGTACGGTTAATTTCACCTCAAACTTGAGGTCTCATGTGTTAAACATAGGAAACTTAAAAAGTTTCACTTTTTTGGAGTAGTGTCAAAAAAATCTCGAAACTGGGCAATGCTAACCAGCCTTGTCTGGTGTTATTAGAAAGGCCTGGATGAGGTCTGTGATTTGTTGGAATTAGAATTTTGATTTAGGCTTCTAAAATTTTTTAATTAATTTTTGAACATTTAATATTTGAAGCCATTTTAAAAGCCATTTTATTTTAAATATTCAAAAATTGATTAAAAAATTGATTAAAAAAAAGACTAAAATTTAAATTCTAATTCCAACATATCACAGACCTTATCCACGCCTTTCTAATGATACCAGACAAGGCTGGTTAGCATTGCCCAGTTTCGAGATTTTTTGACACTATTCCAAAAAAGTGAAACTTTTTAAGTTTCCTATGTTTAACACACGAGACCTCAACTTTGAGGTGACATTACGCAACAACCGTACGACTTACAACTTTAATTTTCAAAACACATTAAAATATACCTTTTGGACCATAAAATATGTATATAAAAGTCAGCGAGATCGGAGAAAGTCGAAAAAAATGACCAAAATTTGGACCTCCCCCCCCCCGTTAAGTTAATTAAGTCAGAATTTTCGAAGGAAACCGTCAACATACAATATTTTGTTCCGGTGCTTTGTCCATCATGGCAATCGTGGTGTGGGGTGACTGACCCGGGTCCACACATTCCACTTCAATCTTTTCCTGAAAGAAGACTCAGACCAAAATATTTAATTATATTGTTAACATTTTATAACCTCACTTTTGAAAGGGTTTGTTTACTTTGCTTGCACAGACTGCATAGACAGACTAGAAGCTAATCATTATTTAATTAAAGTAAAGTTTCTGTTGGCGTCGGCCCGCACAAAAAAGTTTTCTCGTGTATGCAAAAAAAACCCTAAACCACCACTGACTAAAAACGGTGCATGGAACCTACTATCCGGTTGATGTTGCACAGCAAGCCTACTGTTATATACGTTAGCCAACACTCTGCCAAGAATTGTCCTTTGTCTGTCCTACACTTGTGTGACTTTTATGTCAGCATGTTCATCCCCCACGAAAGGGGAATCTAATCTTCGTTAGTGACGAAGGGAGCCTCCATCCTGTCAGAGACTTGTGTGAGGTGAACGTCACACAGGTACTATTATGGCAAAGGATATTTTACCTTTTTGCAGCAAGAGTACATAATAGAATAATAGTATGAAACTCTTACGCTATCATCTACTAAACATGCTTGACATGCTCGGTTCGTTAACGCGGGACCCTCCCCCCCCCGAAAGACTCGAAGTGTGTGTCTACTGGATGACTCCCTAATTAACATTAAGCTTAGTGTAGGTATTTTATTAGTAATTTTTATTGATCAAAACTTTAATTAGGTTAAACTACCGAAAAATGCAGGCATTTTTAAATATTTTTTATCAGAAATTTACCTGGGAAAACAAGGTTAGGCTGCTATTGTGACTGCTGCAGAAAAGGTTAGTTGCGCAGTGCAATTTCAAATTCCTTGCCCCTCGGACATTAAGGAGCAAGCGACCTCAAGAAAAATCACTAGAATAAGCCCAGAATACAAAGTTCGATTATGATGGGGGTCTAGCCTAACGCCAAAAATGTCTACGCCAAGCAACATCTACAATTTTTTAAAAGGAGCGTAAATCCCAAAATAGGCAAACAACATCTACTGCCACGGATTTTTGGACGAAAACTACTGAACTGAATCATAAATGGGACATAAACTTCTTGAAGCATCACTAAAATTGGATATGCCGGTCAACCAGGGTTTTTTTTGGTTTCACTATTTGCGCCAGTGCTGCGTCAGGAAAAATTTTATTGCGTCAGGAACTGGGGTCACTGCGTCAAAAATTAAATTTATTTTTAAAGAATTTAATAAGTATTTTAAACATTATTTTAATGTTTAACCAATATTTAACTTATCAATACACAGCATTAAACACATTCTCCACCTGTTTTTCAAATTTTGCATCAATAAAGCCGACTTTAATACGTGAAGTATTAAGATCTAGAAACAGAACCAACACCCCAGAAGTTGAAAAATTTTTGCAATTGAAACTCTCCCAGGAATTAATTTAGAGCATTTTCGCGACCAGTTGATGTGGTATTAAGTATGGCCGGTTATTGCAATATCGAATGTATATTAAAATATTTTTAAGTGCTACATCTGCAAGACTTGCAAGCTGTTGCCGCTGCTACGTGCGCCCTTATATTCAATGATTAAATAAAATATTGGTTTGTCAGTCATCGCAGCAATCAGCGACAAGTAAGAAGGCAGACATGCGGGGGTCTGGGGGCGGAGCCCCCAGTAGAAAATTTTTCGAAATATCACGTTTGAAACAATTTTTCCAGCAAGTTTGCACAATTTTGCCTCTAGTTGAAGTTCAAATCCAGCTGCGCCAGGCTTGCGTCAGGGCTAATTTCATTTGCGTCACACGAAAAAAATTTGCGCCATGACGCAGCCCCTGACGCAAAAAAAACCATGCGGTCAACCAACATTCCTTAGCACCTGCTCTCTGTTCTGGTCGCCGACGAGGTCTACCCGTTTTTGTTTGTCATTTCCCACATTATCAGGATCATAGGAAGAATTCCCTCCAAAGTTCTCATGAACAATTTACCATAGCTGTGAAGTGAAAGTATACTTTCAAGTAGGATGTTAGCTGATTTTAGTGGTATCAGTATTGCAGGTGCCGTGGAATTAATGCCAATGTTTCTTGTCCAGTGTAACAACACTTTTGAAGATTAACTTTAAAAAACTAAAGCTTTGCCAGTATTAGTTATGTTGCATCTGACATTTTTTTAAAGCAGTTAAAGTTGACGACAGACGACAAACTCATGCTTAGTTCGAATAGAGGATGGGTTTAAACAGCCAACTCGTTTCCTCTTCTTCTGTAAAAACTTTTATTAATTGTAATAGTTTGCCGTCCATAATCATCGATAATTTTACCAACCTCAGTTTAGCAAGACAACCCAGTGTTAACTCTAAACGGTAAGTTCTCACAGGAAAAATCCCCATTAGTGTTGGGGTGGGGGGGTAACTCCTCCTATGATCCCATTATTCTATCATGGCAAATTTTCCGGGGGACAAGTCAGTTTCGAGGGGAGTTCTCCCCTGGCCTACGCCCCTGTTCTTATGCTTACTAGTGGAAAGTCTAGAGCATCCAGCTCAATGAAGAGAAAATTTTAGAACGATAGGTACCAATAAGAACATACACATAGGCCAATAAGAAACATAATATATTCTGTGCATAAAACATCCTTGGGGTAGCGATTACCATGCATAAACAAGCTACCCAAAATACTGGGGGTACAATAGATAACAAATATGAATCAACCCCTACGATGTGATACAGACACAGTCATACCTATCACAGTCATATCAATGAAACCTATCCGATTGATGCTGCACTGCTAGCGTGCTATTATATACGTTAGCCAGTACGGTGCTTTTGCTGTCCTTTGTCTGCCCCTGTGACAAGGTTCGACCCCCGGTCTTTCGCCGGGGTGTACGTGTCTCTGTGTTTGACAGAGAGGGGAACGGCATACAAATAAAGTTACGGCAAAGGCACAATTTTGCGTAATTTATTTTCAATTTTTAAGGAGAGGCAGCTCAATTCTCAATGATTGATAAAAACTAATGTAACTGTAATGTAATGTAAATATATCAGGAAAAAACGTGAACACCCAAAATTACAGACCCACCTTTACTCTGCTCTGTAATTTTGGGTGTTCACGTTTCGGCCTGATATATTTATTTGATGTCCTTGCATCCTTGTGGATCCGTGAACAGGCAGCTGTTTTTACCTTTATCAATTTGTAATGTAATGTAACTAACTAAAAAACTGATAAAAAATGATAAAAACAAAATAGTCAGCCAAATTCTCCTACATTACCTGTTGATACAGTTCCGCTGGCCAAGTGAAACAGCTATCATAGAAAACGCCCAGCAAACGTTCCTGGGCATAGTTGTAGCAGAAGTCTTCAAAGGTGGCCAGCCGTTTGGCTGGGCCAGACGAGTCGGCGCCCGTCTGAGCGGGTGCCCCGGTTACGGTAGCCGGATTCTGTAGACCCGGACAGTCTACGATAGTTATCGATGTAAGGGAACGATGTTGGCTGGATGTGAGAGATCTGAAGAATTAAATAGTATAGAAAAGAAAAATTAATCATAAAAATTAAATTAATACTAAAATTTAAAGTAATTTGATTTTTTAACACATAACAGTCAACATGAAATTTGGAAAAATACGGGCAGCAATAAAAACACAGCACGGCAATTACAGTCTGTGTCGAGATTTCTGCTAATCTAATGTATGTCTGAACAAACCAGATGGAAATCACTGAATTTGAAGAAAATATTCTTTCTATAACCCTTTGGATTCATTCCCTAGATGACACTTAATTTAACCAAAACTCATTAATTCCTAATTTCCGTACCTATTAATTACGAAAATGTTAACTAAATAACACTTATATAATTTAACCAAAACTCATTGATTACCTATTTACCGTACCTATTAATTAGGAAAATGACCGCATTAAACAGTTCTCTATAGAGGGCCATTATGAATGCTTCCAGGGCACTTCTGCCATCTTCGCCCTTCTCAGTAAGGCTGAGTTTGCCCAGCTTACTGGGGCCTTCAGTGGGCCGTTTACTGGACCGGCCGCCCGAACGAACCAAATTGGCCAGCTGCGAGCGGCGACTGGTCGGTTTGATGCTGAAAACAGGTGGAAAAAACAATTAAATAAATAAAAAACACCAAAGAAAATGCAATAAAAAAATTATGAATGTTTTGAGTCTAATAGAAACCTCAAAAGAAGGAGGAGCATACTATTGGTAATTTTTTAAGGCAAAATACCCAACGCTGACAATTAGCCAGCAAAGTCCCAGTGTTCTGTGCATGTATAAAAAGATAAGGGTTACCACTACTCAACTACTACTACTCTTAACGGGGTCAAGGGATACCCAGTGGCCCTTGAGCCAGGTGTGTCACTTCGAATGATGACTACAATCGTGGTGAAGGGGCCAGCTCCTCAAGGTACGAAGCCCTACGAGGTCTCCTGTTACCTTCCCACCGCAGTGGTATCCATTTACCGACCAGTTAAGGATGGATAGCTGGACTGGATAGAGTTCACAGCTCACGGCGAATAGGGGGGATTTGAGAAAGCTTTGTGGCTGGTAACTTTCGCCTAACGGTAGAACCAACCATTCCAGCGTTTCGTTCAAAGGGCAACCCACATTATTTTCAAACTAATGTGTACCCAACATTAAAAAATCAAAACCCACAGCTCACAGATGAACAGACTATTACCTCTGCAACTGTGTTGAGACGGCCGCTGCAGCAGCATTCTGCGCCTGCAGTCCAGCGGCAAAGATGGCCCGCTGTAGATCCTCAAAACTGACACCCAGAAGGGAGGCTGCCTTTTGCGCGTGCGCCGGCTCCACAAAGGCGGACTTGTGACTGGGCACACCTAGAACAAGAAATGGTCAAAAATTAACTAAAAAAGTTTTAAAGGCCTAAATTAAAGATCCAATTCTACAGTGACACCCACAGCTTACATAATATTATTTTGGCAAAACTAACAGTTTAATATCATAGCAATAGTCCAGGTTCATCAGCATTCTTCCATCGAAAAGATCTTTTGAAAAGGATGCCTAGATCCCCTCCGCCTTTAGCAAAATCCTCTGCGCAAGTGCCGTCAGCAACAAAAAACATTTTTTCAAAAAGCCAACCTTTGGTAGCATCGGCACAGCACAGGTGCATGACAGCAGCCAGGATATGCCAAAGTGCCAGTCGCTCGGAGTCCTGTACGCCCAGTACCTGTAGGGAGGCCAGCAGGCGAGACCAACCGCTCAGGACCATTTCACGATCAGATGCCTGCAACAAAAAATCCGCAAATAATTTCAACTATAAAAACACAAAACAAAAGTGCAAAAAAACAGCAAAACCTTAACAAAAATTTCAACGACAGCTTCTACACAAACAACCCCTTTGTATAAGCAGCTGGCTTTGAGGATTATATAATCTCCACCGTAACCATCATACATACATATGGCATGAAACCTGCTCTAGAATTCTTAATTTGGGCACCGCAAAAACTACCAGATAAAAAAGGCTCACTAGTTCTTTCTGAAGAAATTTTTAAAACATTGTGAAAAGTTGGCACTAACAAAAAACAAATATAAATTTTCTAAATATTCTGGAAAAATTCAAAAGTGGTCTAGAAGCAGATTCTTATCCTTGGCATATTTAAAATCTATCAAAATTCACTCCCTGTGAAACTGCACGCTGGCTGATGGAAAGGAGGAAAATACTACAAACCCAGGAAAAAACGTTGGACATGGTAGAAACCCGCGCTACCGCAAAAATCTAACAGCCCCCGTGGCAAGACAAAGGCCACTCATCCAACATCTAGCAGAAGTCACGTGGTTAGGTTAAACCGACCTTATCCAAGGGCTGAAAGCAACAGCCAGGCTCTGTGATAGCGGTCAGCTGAAGCTGCTGTCTCAGGTCAGCGTCTGCCGCCTCCCAGAGCAGCGGGAAAATGGCAAAGTTGGACTCCCCGGCGGGGCGGCGAACCACACGGACAAAGTCCATCAGAAGACACTGAAAACACAGGAAAAGGCACAAAATAGTCAACATTTAATCTTTTGATTTTATAAATAATTTAATTAATAATTATTAACAAAACAACGACAAAGTCTATGCATACCAACCAGCCCAACTGATTATCACCCAATCGTCAGGAACAACATAGAAAGGCACAAAATATTCAGCCTGTTAATCCTTTAATTTTATAAACAATTTAATTAATAATTATTAACAAAGCAACGACAAAGTCTATGTAACAACCAACCAGACCTCTAAATGAGGATACAAATATGGTGGAAAGATTACGCCAATTGCTCCCTTCCCCACAACTGATTATTCCCCTAATTGTGTGAGGTTTTGTTTCCATTAAGGTTTCTCTAAAAATCTCCTCAAAGTTTCATTTCCCACTAAATTAAAAAAATTAAACCCAATTTTACTGTTTTTACTACAGTCACACGGAAAACGTGACTAAAACCACGTCTTCTGTCACATTTTCGGTAAAAAACATTTTTCGCTTATGTTGCTTCTCAGGCATGCTAATCACTCGGCCACCCGACGAAATAAACCTCCTCAGACACGACAAACTGCATACCTGTAAGCTGCCAGAGGAAATCTGACCGGAATGGTCAAATTCCAGGTCAGCACAGAGGCCAGACGGGAGCCACTCTGATTCAGTACAGTACTACAGGAACCAAAGGCGTCCAGTACAGTACTGATGGCGTTCACCTTTTCAACTAAAATACAACAACATAAAAGCACGAAAAAAGGGGGACAATATTGTATGTACGTAAGTACAACATTAGGTACAACCAGAAAAATTATTGCCTTCTGCGAAAGAACACAGCTTTGTCTTATCGATCTCGAATCTGCACAAAAAATGCAATTTTCAAAAAAATTGGGAGCGAAGATGGAAGCCTCATACGTAATTAATCGTATTCAAAAAGGGGGGGAATAGTTTTTCTCCGTTTAGCTTTGTGCCAAAACATCGTCGCTCTAAAAAAACCATGGTGTCTCCAGCAAAACTATACCCCAGTGCCAGTTTTCACCCAAATGGAAAAGCTAAACTAACAGAGGCGGTCAAAAACGCGACAGCAGACATTGTTACAGGCTGGGCTTATTCTAGGAAATTTTTCGGGAGGGGGCTCTTGGGGGGCTTCAGGGGGTGAGTGGGTGAGTCATTTTGGTGGGGGGCGAAAATTTTCCGAAATTTTTCTAAAACCATGCTAAAAATTGTGCAATTTTTATAGTAATCGCCAAAAATGAGCGGATTTAGTGCTTAAATAAGCAAAACTCGACTAAAAATCTCCGGCGAAGCCGGAAAATTTTGAAAATTTGGCCTTATCAGCAATTTTTCTGGGCAAACGTTGGTACCAAGGGGCACCTACTTTTCTTGGGGGAAGAGTGTTTATGGGGGGGGCCCAGTCGAATAAGCCCAGGCAAGTAATGGTAATGGAGAAGGTAGAAAACTAACCAGTACATATCCTATTAACAGACCCTGCCACCAAACAGAGATACTGTAGGAGGTGTCGTGACTGTGTGGTCTTGCCGGCGCCACTGCGCCCCAGCATGACACAGGTCTGACTGCGACGGGAGGTGAGCATCAGTCTGTACATGTGCTGCGCCACAGCATAGATGTGCGGCGGCATGTCTTCACGTTTGCAGGCCTTGAACATCTGAACCACCTGAAAGAATTACAACACTAAAGTAAATTTGGTTTAGAAAACATAGTTCTAGTATTAGGCTTTGTCAATGCAGCTAGGTATATGGTTTATCTGGTGTCAAACTTTCAAAAAACACGGTGTTAGCTATGATTCATTTTTCTTTAAACGCCGAGTATTTTGCTGTTTGACGAAGCTATGTATGAGATGTTACACCTTTGCAAGTATCATTGTTAGTAAGTGAAACTTGGTTGTTATGGTGGTTTCTGGATGCGGTAGTCAGATATTGTTGTGTTATACTTTGCGTCAAAATGGAAGTGATAATATAAACTCCACATGCTGTTGTGAGTGACTCAATTTTCAACCCCTTTCCGTTTTCATGAAACCTATCCAGTTGATGCTGCAAGCACAGCATGTCTATTTATACGTTAGAAGGCACTCTCCAAGAGTTGTCCTTTGCCTGTCGACCTGAACGTCTGTATGTTACCTGTCGACCCTTCCTTCCCACTCCAATCGCCCAACCGTCTGACCGCCCCACAAGAAGAAAGTAAGCAAGGGGTATGCCAGGCGTTGAATTGACCGACGAACAGGTCATCCATGGCAAAGGGCTTCGTTTTTGGAATAATTTGTTTTCTAAACCGACGGTGTGTGTCCTTGTGTCCGTCCAAGTGTATAATGATGCTGGGCTGGGCACTAAATAAATGGCTTCTAGGCGCAAGCCACAAACCTGCTACAAGTCTACAAGATGAACAATAATATATACCTTTTCCGAATAGAGAGCCAGAGACTGCGCGGGCGTGAGGATGAGGGTGTTCTGTGAGCCAGCATAGCTGTGAATCAGACTGGACCCGTAGCGATTTCGCAGCACATTCAGCACGGAGCTCTCATTCAGATACAGCAGATCCTTGAGGTCTTCGCAGAAGTCCAGCTCTGGCGGGTTGGCCTGAAATAGAAGAACAGAAAAAAACAATCACTACCGTTCACAACATGCTTCCTACAAATACCTGCTGCTATCATTCAAATTTTATTGAAACAGAATCTCTCTTCCAGCTATGTCGTTGCCCTAGCAACTGCATGGATATGGCGTTTTCCACTATTTCGTTATGATGGACTATAATGGCGACAAATGTATGTACAATACAAAATACTGAAGACTGAAATTTGCTCTCAATTCTAAGACTAAGTCTAAGTCACTCTAAGTCCACAGCACATAAAATGTAAAACAGGAGCACTAAATTTCACATTTCACCAAAAACAACTGTTCAATTTCTGTCAATTAGTCCATATATATATACCTTTTCAACATCCTCCATATCCAGTTCCATAATCTCTCCGGTATCCACCAGTTTCACTCGACACCGTCCTTCTGGGAGCAGCGAAGAGGGCGTGGGAGGAGTGGGAGTACCGTCGGGGAGTTGTTGCAGATCGGAGGCGCCTCCCCCTCCACTCAGGAGTAGGGCAGGAGCAAAGCCCTTCCGATGAGCAACCCACACCGGTTCACCACCACCGCTGCCACTACCACTACTCACCACTTCCGAGGACAGTGCAGCAGAACCAGACTCATCAAGATCAGCTTTGCCAGCCTGCAAAAAAAAAGAAAAAACGGGCAGGAATAATGCAACTAGGGAGGCACCGAGTCCCGGTCCCGCTTTGCTTGGTAAAAATCTGCCAAATTTCGTTAAATTTCGAAAAAAGTTTGGAATTTCAAAAGTCAGAAATACAAATTCAAAAATTTAGAAACTTTCGATTTATACGCCATTTCGACAGGATCCAGTGCATCTCTAAATGGAACAAAATGAGGACGCCTAAAACCAAACACAAATTAATCTGTTCAGATAAGGACGGATACTTCTTCTTGGGATAACCTTAATCTTGTTTCACTGCAGTAGGCGTCACTAGGACACACACACAAGAGTGACCTACTCTAGAACGCCATCCTGGCCGGTGACTGGCGGCCGCGCCAATATAGATATCTCTGCCGGGCCTTTTGAGATAGTCCCCGCCACCGGACGCTGGATCGTCGCCCTGCATATCCTCCTGAAGCAGACGGTGGCTCAGCTCGCACAGTTCCAGTACTGGTTTCACCCGCAGCTCCACTGTGGGTCCAGAATCCTAAAATCCAGACTAAATGAAAAGTGGTATATAGTACATATTATATACAATAGTCTACACTTACTTTTTTACCAAGGGACCAACCAGCCACACAAAACAGCCATAAACTATTAAAACAAACCAACAATTATTCAAATTAGGCAGGCAGACAGTGGCTAATCTAACACAATAAATTTCTTTCTTCTTTCTTACTCTGGATGACAATACCGCTAATAGTTCAAAAAAACATGTAGGAGCATGTTTATTGATTATACCTTGATCAGCTGTATCACGTGATCGCGAGTGGCTGAGCTGACATCCACACCGTTGACAGCCAACAGCATATCCCCAGGCAGGAGGGCGGAGCTCCCCGGAGCAGTACCCGTCTGAGCAGAAGAGGAGGATACACCACCACTCGTGAAAGCACCAGGAACGGGTCCGCCCACCCGGAGTGGTTCAGCAAAAATTACCGTCCTCTGTTCCCCCGACGGAGCCGTGGAGTCACTCCCAGCCGAGGAGGAAATCTGAAGGCGTCGGAGGGAAAATCCAAAATCACCGGACGGCAGTCTATGAAGGGTGACAGTTCGTTCCACGGGGGCCGTGAAGGGCAGCGCTGGGAGATGAATTCCGGGTAGGGTTAGGGTTCGACCGCCCTGAGTCGAAGCACCACTGGTAGTTGTACCCGAAATCCCATCCACCGTACTACCATCATTATTCGCCGAAGATTTGGCGCTGAACCCGAAGGCCTCACCGGCATTCAGAAGGGGACTGAAGGGACTTTCTATGGCACCGGCAGAAGAATCCTGAGGTAGAGTGATGCCACCCCCAGGGGGGCCAGAGGGAGTTGCTGGGGGTGGTCGGGACGGTTTGACAGGGACAGGTGGGGGGACGGAAGAGGGGCTGACCGCGACGAGAGGAGGAACCAGACTGCATTTTTCCTCCAGTGCTCCACAAATACAATAGAATAAAATTCAATGGAATGGATTACGTAATACAATACAATACAATACAATACAATACAATACATCATTAACAAAATCGCACAACGAATTCAATAGACAGAATCTCAGAATAGGGTGCAAAAGGAGCCTACAGCATAAACAGCAGTCGAAAGAAGACAAAACATTTAGACAAACATTTAATGAATTTCATCTGATCTACTAACTTACCAAAGAAAAGATGGGGAAAGTAAGTGGAGCCCCACTAACAGAAGTGGGAATAAAATGGGCTAAATGCAAAAAATACAGTATATAAAATTAGAATGTTTCCTACGCATGTATATATAGCCATGGGGTGAAAAACCCACCCCCTTTTTTTTGGGGGGGGGGAAACCCACCCGCCTCCTGGGTCACGGGCTGAGCTTAGGAGCTCCAAAACATACCAGCAGAAAGCGCGACTCTTCTTAACCTGTCTGCAAAGATCAG